>CM031238.1:665223706-665372598 GCA_018340775.1 Taxus wallichiana var. yunnanensis | reverse complement strand
GTTGTCTTCAGTTACGTATTGCTTCTCTCCACTTTAATGGGTTGTGTATGTCATCATCACTTCCATTTTTGGTGTGTCCTTTTGCTTAATGTAGGCTCTTTCACCCTCTCTCTCTCTCTTTGTCCCATGGGAAAGGTTCGTTAGCATAGAATAGGTTAAACTGCCTTTGGGTAGCTTGGGAAGGTAGATTAGGAGACCGAGAAATGGATTTCTGCGGAGGTCCATCTCAATTTTCCAAGTCCCACAACTTCGAGAGATGCATCCCATGTCAGTGTGAATTCAAGACCTTTGATGCCCTACTCTACACCCGACCATTAAGGAGTGCCGTGATTTTGCACTAATAAGCTTTGGCATGCCCGGTGAGAGACCGAGCTTAGATCTTCCATCTTTCCGAGGTGTCTCATTCCTGACCGAAGAAATCATAAGCTACCTTTGTGTGACTACACTAACATTTTAATACGGTGCAGGACATGTCCAAGCACTTACCACTTCATCTTATGCAAGTTGATGTGCTCTTGTTAAGGGTCACCCTTTTGAGGTACATAAAAGCACATACGAGTGAATCCATTTACGGTCCAAAACCCTATCTCTGAAGATCATGAAACCTTTTCTAAATCTATTTCTGCACACATCTTCTATTTACTTTTCTTTTCCTATATCTCCCATTTTCTTCCCCATTTCATGAACTTGTGTGCTCCTTGGCCTTCATTTCCTTCTCGGGAACTCACACTTACACATAAATGGACTGCCTCAATGCATGTTCCCAACTCCTCCAAATCGGCATTATGATCAGATCCAGTAACTAGTTATGCTTACCTATGTACGCAGCGCCCTAAAACCATTTTGGCCATGGAGCTTATCAAGAATAAGGGTAGCGATATAACGGTGATGGAACAGGTGGAGAATGTTGAGTACTCATGAGAAAAGTTTCAATGGCTAGAGGCAAGCATGATATAGTTAAGAGCTACAACACGATAATGAAGGCATTCGGGATTGCTTATATGGCACCTTGGTTCACATGATTGAAATTTTTCCAAAACACTCATGTAGCTGCAGAGAAGCTTGACTTCATGGTCGAGACTTTGCCCCACCTCTACAAAGTGGAATAAGGAGATAGAGGCTCATGAGGCTGAACGTCACTGCATAACCTTTTCATTGGGTAAGTCCACCATCTCATAGCTTTTCTTTTCCTTTTTTCAAATAATGACATTCAACCCGGGAGCTTCAACCCAAGCTTCCCATCTGTCGTCCAATGCATCGATCCCCCTCCTCTCTCTTCTAGTCCTCCATCTCATTTTCTTTCCTCTTTCCTTTTCCCTTTCCCCGATCTCCCTGCTCCCTTCCACAAAAGCCAAAAGAGATTCCTTCCCCTCCACCCTGCATAAACGAGGAAGCGAACTAGTGGGGCCCCACCCACACCACTCCTCCTCTTCTCTTTCCAAGTCCATGTTGGGAAGAGACCCTGCAAAAATTAATACAAGGAGAACATACTGGCGTAGGGAACCTAATAGAGAAGAAATGATAGAAAATATGAAGAGTTGGGCTACTAAATTTGATTTTTCAAAGGTTCCACATATTGATTAAACCTATGAGAGAAGATTTAGGTCAAGCCATAATTGGTGGAAGATCTGCTTCTTAGAGACAAGTAGAGCGGAAGAAGGAGATACTCAAATCAAAGTTAAGAGGAGTACATATCCTGGCCTCAGCATGGAGAACCACAGAAGCTCTGAAAGGCTACAAGTGTAGAGAAGGCCATGAAAGAACCTTTAGCCCTTCCTCCCACTTAAATCCCCTCTAAGCTCTAATGTCGTCAAGTGAATACTTTTATCTTCGAACTTCATGTTCGAGGATGAAGGAACCATGGTGAGTCAATCGTAAGACTGCAAAGGACGCCTACTGCAAGGAGGCAGAAAGTACCTCATGGTAGGACAATAAGGAGGTAGACTTCCTCTCACACTTGGAAGATTACTTTGATGGAGAGAGGATCCTTGAGGAGATACATCATGTTTTCCCTTCCATCATCTACCTTCTAAGCATATGAGCCTCTACATGCCATGAAGGAGAACATCGAAGTGCAATAGCATGTACTTCATAACACATCTCCTAAACCTTGAGAGTTGGAATACCGTGGTCTCCCAAGTGTTTCTCTCGAGGAAAGGAGGGAAGAAAGATGAAGAGGATGCTGTCAATCATCTCTTCCACACTATCCACCTAAGAAGGTCCACAAGAGGCAGACTCTCATTCTTGAGTTGATACCCGCAGAAATAGGCACATCAGAGAAATATCTGACTATGCCAAATCAATGTGCATGGCCATTACAGGAGCCATGGAGAATCCAAAACTAATCATTCACACTTGAGGAATGAGGCTTAGCATCTGTGCTACCAAGGGTCGCCATGAATACCTCCGGAGTCTAACGCAAATCATCTTGAAGAGGTGTTTTCCATTAATGTTGATACCTTGATGATTCGGGGTGGGAGGACCACCTTATCGTCCATTTTTCACTCATAAGGTGCGGTTATGTTTAGTGTGAAATCATTCTATATATGGCTGCCCCTTTTCAGAAAGAGGGAAGCTAATTCTCCCTTCTATAAAGCGAGGATTTGTTTAGCATTCTTTCTCTTTGATTAGTTTAGGGAGTAGGAGTAGATTTTATTTCAATGCGGGAAGAAATTAGCTTATGCAAACTCTACATGTCTCATTTGAGGCATGTATGATTTGAAATCTTCGGTGTATATAAGTTTTGGTCCATTTGCTCCAAGGGTGTATAAGGCCAGAGGCTCTTCAATATTCAAGATAAAAAGACTCATAGCTATCTATAGCAGTTCTAGCTCTAAAAAATAAGCAAATCTGAATAACTAATTCCATTTCGAGATAGTCCATTCAGGAGACAGGATGAGAAACCCCGTGTCAAAAAAAAAATCTACTCTCAAAATCCTTATTTGAGATTTCTTATGAGAATTGAGGGATGCTGAGATGACGTGGTCGAGTTCTAGGGTTAGATTAGAGAGTAGCAAAGGAGGCGGTGGGGGTCTATTTTATATGAAAGATCGAGTGTTAGTCCATCATTTCTTGATTCCATGCCCAATGGATGCTTAAGAGCCACTCTGTACATTCATCTAGACGAGGAAGATGCCATGTGAGTCACCAAATTTTTATCCATATTTTCCACCACAGGTAAAGATAGGATCCAGCCACAACCCACATAGCCAAGAAGAAGCGAGAGAATCACGTTTAAATCATGTAAACAAGTTGCGAAGGCGACTTTCCTGATGGAATGGTAGGGCTCGTGAAAGATTGAATGACCATGCGGTAAATAAATTTGAGAAACGGCTCTTAAGCTGAATCCATGCTTCAAATCCGTAAAATAGACTCAGAAGTCTTTAAAATGAAATAAAGCAGAGTCGGGAGCAAGGTAAGTGAGTGTCAAAGGATCCAGAGGCTCGAAGAAAAGAAACGGAGAAGGTTCAAAGCCATCGGGCTCTCAAATGACTCAGAATGAGCCTCAAAATGACTAAGTATGGAGGAGACAATGCAGGCCCACTCGCTAAGTGTCAAAGTGGTGCACCTCCAAAGATTAAATCCCAAGAGGCAGACTCAAACAAATGCCAAACCCCTACGTGTCACAGTCCATAGAGGGGAAGATTCAACAAAATTCAAAAGATGAACATGGGTGGGCCTCGAAGAGACTAAATATAGAATACTTAGCGAAAGGTGCCAAGTGTCACCTGTGCAATTCCAAGATGGGAGCCCGAGGTAGAGACTCAAACTTGCACGTCACCTCCACGGAAAATGGTCAACAAAGGTCAAAAGGAGAGTGGGCTCAAAATTGGCTAAGTATAGAGAACTAGTGGAAGCCTCCATGTGTCTCATTGGCACGTTTTCAAAAGGAGAATATGGAGGTAGTTCCCAAACAAGCACAATCTCGCCACATGTCCTGAGGTCCCAAAAGGGGACAGAGTTAGGGGGCTGAATAGTCAAAGTAGAGGAAGGCCGTGGAAGGTGCCAAGTGTTAGCATGGCACCATTTCAAAGGTGAGATTTAGGGGTAGTTTTCAAATGAGCGTGAAGCCTCCATGTGTTTAGGGTTAGATTTTGGCCCCTCTAAACAAAGGGACTCGAGAAAAATACAAAGGAAATAGGGGAGCCCACGGATGACGCCATGTGTCTCATCTGGCACCATTTCAAGAGCAAAGGCAGGGATTTGAATCTCAAATGAGCACGAGGCCACCATGTGGACCCTACATGACAAAGATCTCTTTAAATATTACACGCATGCGACCCAAATATTCAAATGACTATATCTTTTGACTAGAGACTCGATTTAGGAAGGAGAATATTTTTGGAAACTTCTCGACACCCTCTACACCTTGGGAACATAAAATATCATTTTGGGAATGCTCTAGTAGGTGAAAAATGGGAAAAATTCTTCCAATCCATTAACATAGAATCTGATCTCTTCAACTACCCTCCGATCTAATTCAATTTGATCCGTCGAGGAACCGTAGTGACATATTGTGGGAATATTTAGAGACGGTATTTATATTCGGTGGTTGAGCTTTCAAAAGGGGATTTAATATGTATCTCAGGGTGGTTGGAGTAAGATTCTAATTCTTCCCTCTTCTCTCTCCCATTCTTCCTATATATTGTAATAGAGGGGCACATTCAAATGGTTGGTCATTATTTCTCTTCATCCCCTCTCTCTTTCTTCCTTAGGGTTGAATGCAGAGTCTAAGCCTCCTCTCATGGCTTTGTAATGGATTTTTCTTGCCTCTTGCCCATTGATGGTGCACTTGTGTAACATTTTGGAGCAATAAAATCTATTTTGTGATGCATCTATCCATCCTTGGCTTATTTTTTTGTCTCTCCTTACCTCTCATTTTTGTAGGGTATACTGTGCATAATTTTGATGTCTATTACAGGTCCTGGGAGCTATGTTTAATGGGTTTCAAGTGGTGTTCTGTGTGAAATATATCTTTTCTGTGGTACATTTTTTCCACCCTCTCCTCTGCTCACTTCTCTCCATTTCAGGAAGTTGGGTCTGTGATCATCCACTTCCTTTTCTGGTGTATCACCACTTAGTGTAGGCTCTTTCATCCTATCTCTCTCTCTATCCCCTTGGAAAGGTTAGATTAGGATAGAATAGGTTCTTCCTACACTTTGGAGTAGCTTGTGGTAGGTAGATTAGGAAGAAAGAACTGACTTTCTCTAGAGGTCCATCTCAAGTTTTGCAAGTCCCATAGCTTGAGAGATGGTCCAATGTTTTGCAATCACACTGAATGCCCCACCTCACACCTAGGCCATTCGAGGGTGTTGTGATTCTACACTAACAGTTTTGGCATGCCCAGTGGGACACTGAGGTTAGATCTTCCATCTTTCCAAGGTGTCTCATTACAAAAAAAAATCATAAGCCACCGTGCAACCACACTAACATTTTTGGCATGCCCGATGGGACAGTCTGAAGCACCTTACCACTTCATCTTAGTAGGTTGATGTGTTCCTATTAAGGGTCAGCCTTTTGAGGCACATGCAAGCACATTTGGTGACTACATCTAGTCAAAAACCCCATTTTGAACTTGTAGACATTTTCCCATCAATTTCCACCCATCTTCATTCACTTTTCTTTCCATATCTCCCATTTTATTTCATTTCATGAAGTTGTGCATTTATGAATTCATTCCCATTATGGAATTCACACCTAAAGCAGTCCAATCCACCTCCAATGCATTTTCTAACTCCTCTAGATCAACATTATGATCAGATCCAGAACCATTATGCTTACCCATATGAGAAGTGTCAAAACCATTTTGGCCACAGAGCTTATAAAGAACAAGGTGATGCATACAATTGTGATGATTATGTGGAGAATGTTGGTCTATTAGAAAAGATTCAATGCATGGAGGCCAACATATACATTCAATAGCTATAGTGAAAATAAAGACATTGTGATTGTTTATAGGGCACCTTTTCCATAGGTCATCCCTTTTTAAGACACTATATATTGAAGGAGAAGCTTGACTTCATGATTGATATGTTGCCTCAACTTGCGTAATGGACTCGAGGAGATAGAGGCCTATGAGTTTGATACCAAACAACCTTGTCAATGGGTAAGTCCACCATCTCATAGATTTTCTTTTCCTTTTTTCAAATAGCACCATATCAACTAGAGCTTCAATCTCCAAGCTTCCCATCTGCTACCCCAAATGTTAATTCCCCACCCATATCTTCTAGTCTTCCATCTCATTTTCTTTCCTCTTCCCTTTTCCCTTCTGAATCTGTGTCCCCTCCACAAGAGCCAAAAGAAATGCCTTCCCCTCCACCAAAAAAAAAGAAAAACAACAAGTGGAGACCCCACCCACTACTCCTCCTCTTTCCTTCCCAAGTCCATGTTGGGAAGAGACCCCAAAAACCAGCCAAGGAGAACATCAAGCAAAGGAACCCAACAGAGAAGAAATGATAGAAAATATGAAGAGTTGGGCTGCTAAATTTGAGTTTTCAAAGGTTCCCTTGTTGGTTAAACCTATGGAGGAGGTTGAGGTCAAGCCACAAGTGGTGGAAGCTCCAGCTACAACACAAGCAGGGGAAGAAGGAGCTACTCCAAATCCAAAAGAAGAGGAGTATATTTTGGCTATGGAGGAGGACCATATAGTTTTAGAGGCTCCAAGTGCAGAGCAGGCCACAGAAGAACCTTCAGTTATTCCTCCCACTTCATCCCCTTTAAGCTCGATGTTGAAGAAGAGTTTGAGCTTTCAAACTTCATGTTTGAGGATGAAGGGAACCATGGTGAGTCAATTGTAGATCAGGAGGACACCATGAAGGAGGTAGAGCACCTGCAGTAGGACAACAAGGAGGCAGACTTCCTGTCAGACTTGGAAGATTACTTTGATGGAGAGGAGCCTGAGGAGATAACATCATTTTTCCTCCATTATCTCGCTTGAGCTTCTAATCATATGATCCTTCCACCATGAAGGAGAACATCCAAGTGCAATAGCCTATACTTCATAATAGCTCTTTGAAACCAAGGTTGGAAGACCATGGTCTTCCATGTTTCTCTCAGGAGAAGGAAGGGAAAGAGCAAGAGGATGCCATCATCTCTTCCACACCATTCATCCAAGAGGGTCTACAAGAAAACTGCATTCTTGGAGTTTAAATTCAGAATGAGGGGCACATTCAAAGGATCAAACCATGCCTAATCAGGTACTTGGCTTCATTAGAGCCAAGGGAGAATCCAAAACCAGTCATGCCTACTTCAAGGCATGAGGATGAGCACCAAAGTACTAAGGGTCATCATCAATACCTCCAGGAGTCCAATTACAAAGTCATCTTGAGGTGGTGTTTTCCATTAATGTTGATACCTTGATGATTTGGGTGTAGTACCAGCTTATTTTCAGTTTTTCACTCATATAGGCAGCTATATTTAGTGTCAAATAATTTTCATGGCTGCCCCTTTTGAGAAAGGGAAGCTACTTCTCCCTTCCTGTAGCAATTTTTGTTTAGCATTCTTTCTCTCTAGTTAGTTTAGGAGTAGGAGTAGATTTTATTTCAGTTAGAAGAAGTGTTTATGCACACTCGCATGTCTCATTTGAGGCATGTATTATTTGGTCTTTGTATATAAGTTTTGTCCATTTTTCTCCAATGGTGCATTAAGCCAGGCTCTTTAGTATTAAATGTAGAAAGACTCATAGCTATCTGTAACAGTTGCTAGTTCCAAAATGAAACAAATGCAGAGAAACTTAAGTCATTTTGAAACAGCCCATTTCAGGGATAGATGAAAGCCTCGATGTAAAAAATTTCTACTCTTAAAATCCTTGTTTCAAGATTTCTTATGAAAATTGAGAGTGCAAATGCGCGGGAAGGTTCATGGTCGGGAGGCAATAAAGTGAGTATTCTAGTCCATTTTATAAGAAGGATTAGTGTCAGGCCATCATTCTTGACTCCATGCCCAATGGATGCTTCAAGGCCACTAGTCCATTCATCTAGTAGGCAGATGCCCCTGCGAGTCACCAAAATTGTTATCCATATTTTTCCCGGTAAAATAGGATCAGCCATGACCCCGCATAGAAGAAGCTAGAGAAATTACATTCAAATCCTAAAAAAAATTGTAGAGGGACTCTACAATGGGGTGGTGGGGCCTGTGAAAGATCAAACGACCCTTTGTAATAAAGAAATTTAAGAAATGGCTATGTCGAGTGAATCATGCTTCAAATCTAGAAAATAGACTCAGGCAGGCTCTAAAATGAAATAGCAGAGTTGGAGGCGAGGCCGAGCGGTGTCAAAGGAGCCAGAGGCTTGAAGAAAAGAAATGGTGAAGGTTCAAATCCATCGGGCTCTCAAATGACTCAGAATGAGCCTCAAAATGACTAAGTATGGAGGAGACAAATGGACATTGCCAAGTGTCAAAGTGGCACACCTTCAAATATTAAATCCCAAGAGGAAGACTCAAACAGTGCTAGGCCCCACGTGTCCTGTGTCCCAGGTTGCAAAGTGGGGCAGTGTTTAAAAGGCAGACATATGGTGGGCCGTAAAGAGACTAAGTATAGAAGACTCAATAGAAGGTGCCAAGTGTCGGCTCAACGCAATTCCAAGATAGGAGCCCGAGGCAGAGACTCAAACTCACGCCAACCTCCGTAGCTAGCATGGTCAACAAAGTTCAAAAGGAGAGTGGGCTAAAATTGGCTAAGTATAGAGAAATAGTGGAAGCCTCCATGTGTCTCATTAGCACGTTTTCAAAAGGATAATTTGGAGGTAGTTCCCAAATGAGCGTGGGCTCGCCACTTGTCCTAGGTCCCAAAAAGGGACAAATTTGGGGGCTGAATAGTCAAAGCAGAGGTAGGCCAAAAAAGGTGCAAGTGTTTCAACACAACACCATTTCAAAGGTAATATTTAGGGCAATTTTCAAATGAGCAAACAAAGCCTCTACGTGTCTAGGGTCGATTTTGGCCCCGCCAAACAAAGGGACTTGGGAAAATAAAAAGGAAATAGGGAGCGGTGGCTGATGCCACATGTCTCATGGGCACCATTTCAAGAGCGAAGGCAGGAGTTGAATCTCAAACGTGTCCAGGCCACCATATGGACTCCTATATGATAGTCTCTTTAAATATTGTGTGCATGTGAAACAAATATTCAAATGACTATATTTTTATGGAGAAATTATTTTGGGTGGGAGAAGACTTTCTGGAAACATCTCAACACCCTCTATGCCTTGGGAACATAAAATATCATTTTGGGAAGGATTTGGTAGGTGAAAACTAGGAAAATTCTTACAAGACATTAACGCAAAATCTGATCTCTTCAACTACCATATCTGATTCGATTTGATCCGTCAAGGAACCAGAAGTGACATATTGTGGGAATATTTAGAGAATGCATCGATATTCATGGTTGAGCTTTCAAAATGGGATTCAATGCGTATCTCAGGGTGGTTGGAGTAAGATTTGAATTCTTCCCTCTTCTCTCTCCCATTCTTCCTATATATTGTAATAGAGGGGCACATTCAAATGGTTGGTCATTGTTTCTCTTCTACCCTCTCTCTTTTCCTTCCTTAGGGTCGAATGCAGAGTCTAAGCCTCCTCTCATGGCTTTGTAATGGTGTTTTCTTTCCTCTTTCCCACTGATGGTGCACTGTGTAACATTTTGGAGCAATAAAATCTGTTTTGTGATGCATCTATGTCCATCCTTGGCTTATTTTGTTGTCTCTCCTTACCTCTCATTGTCGTAGGGTATATTGTGCATACTTTTGATGTCTATTATAGGTCCTGGGAGCTATGTTTAATGGGTTTTGAATTTTTTTCTGTGTGAATCCTATCTCTGGTATGTGGTGTGTTCTCCACCCTCTCCTCTGCTCACCTCTCTTTGCTTCAGGTAGTTGGGTTTGTGATCATCCACTTCCTTTTCTGGTGTATCACCACTTAGTGTAGGCTCTTTCACCTCTCTCTCTCTCTTTGTCCCCTTGGAAAGGTTAGATTAGAATAGAATAGGTTCTACCTGCATTGGAGTAGCTTGTGGTAAGTAGATTAGGAAGCAAGAACTAGATTTCTTTGGAGGTCCATCTCAAATTTTGCAAGTCCCACATCTTGAGATATGGTCCCATGTTGTCAATCACACCCAAATGCCCCACTTCACACTGGACTATTCGGGGTGTTGTGATTTTACACTAACAAGTACCATATTTTTCTTGTTACAATTTGTTATAATTCAATAGTTATCTTAAGTAAATTTAACCTTTACACATCATAAATTTCTATTTTTTGTTATATAAGAGTTTTTGTTGGCTCAAATGATTGATTTCTCCAAGACCAAGTAGTATTTGTTTTATTTTTTTCTTAACAAAAAGAGAATGCCTAAATAAATTATGAATACTTCAATTATAGATTTATTCCTAAACAATATCTTATTTACTCTTGTTTCCCACTGCTCTTACATGGTTAATTTGAACTCTTATGGGCATTATTTTAGAACAATTGTAATTCAAATAACACATAATTTACACTTAGGATTTAAGACAACAAGGAGTTAACTCATTTCATTTCTCTTAGACACAAGTATTAAGTGTATATTGTAAGAGAGATATCCCAAATAATCTTATGCATTAAAAAGACTCCTAAGGACCTATTTCAATTTTTGGGTAAATACGCAAGTAATTCAAAACGTAGTCTCCACTCACATAATTTAGATCTCACAAGAGATCAATTATAGGTACAACCACAAACTATCTTTGAGGCTTTGGCCACCCATTAGGTACCAAGGAAATTACACACAAGGGGGTTAACTTATTCATGATATGGTCATACCTACAACACCTAGACATGATCACCTCACTCATCCCAATATGATAGGTTTCACAACATAAAATCACCACCTCTTAAAATATCAAGGAAAAGGTCCTTAATAAGACATCCTTAGGTGTGAAACAAGAAGATGATTAATGAGATCAAAGTATTTTATTAACATGATCAATGTTTTATACTCTTGAAAAGAATCAAATGGGGGAGGAAGTACAATAGGAATTATAGCTCATTCTTTTTAATTTCATTAGTTTTAATGAGATGAGATTCTACCTAGCATTTTGGTGTTAAGGAAATAAACCAATAATTAATATAGAAAAATATTAGTTTAACATCTTTATAACATAGGTACACATTGAGCACACTTCACATCCAATTCAACACTATAAAATATAGCCACATTGGTATTCCTTTTCAAAATATACAAAGAACAATTCTTCAACAACAATACATATCATTATTCTATGGTAATACATGTATTGCAAGATGAATATAACTTTACAATGACAACTCATTAATTACAACATATCACATCAAGAAAATTCCTCTTGTTCGAGTACCTATAACCAATGTTGCATCAGTCCTAGGACTGAGTATGGAAATCCCCTACACTCAAGCATAAATTCCATGCATCCATCATTTCAAACAATCGAAACAGACAATAGAGAGAGATAGAGATAGGGAGAGAGAGAGAGAGAGAGGGAAGAGGAATAAAATATAGGATTCATTTTCTTTTCAAATCATATAACATCCATATCTAATTTTCATTTCATTTCAACTCATATAAATTTTGACCCATTTGTATTTTCAAAACCTAATCAATATTTTCATAATTATCTCTAGAGAGAGGGGAAGAAAGAGAAATTATATTTCATTTTCCTTTCTATTCATCATATCATAATCACATACATTATCAAATTTTCATTTCATTTCCAACTCATGAACATTTATAACTCATTTACATTTTTAGATCCAGTCAAAATATCAGAGTTACTTCTAGAAAGAGAAAAAAGAGAGAGAGAAACATCATAATTCCCAAAAAAACATTCATTTGATGAATTCATACTCTATAAAGTGTGGAAATGATATGTACAAGGTTCTATGGTTAGTTAGGAGTCAACAAAACCCTTAGAAGGTGTGTTTAGCTAAAGTTGCAATTTTGGTGCACGTAAACATCTAAAGTGCTCACAAATTGGGCCTTGAAAACACTCCTTTTAAGGTTGAACACAAAATTTGATGATTCCTACGTACTCTCCCATATATATAAAATTCTTCATGTTTGATGGAATTTTATTACAATGAATAGAGATCAAGTTACAAGGAAACTCAGGGGTAGTTATCATAATTATGAAAAACAATCTTGTCACTCAAATGACTAGTCGCCCCCAAAACCACTCAAAAACTAGTTTTTGAAGGAATTTTCATTTAAATACATATGGGTTACGATTCTCTTTTGGTAGTTAGGGTCTAGGGATAGGGGAAGGGGTTTTATTTTCCTCAAACTAAGCTATAACTATAGTAAGCCGAAATCGATCACGTTTTACTAAAAGAACATGTCACTACAAGTGATTTGTGATAAGCTAAGTGGCTTAGAAATTCAAACTTGCAAGGGTGTTAATTAAGTTCAAACAACTTGGTTAAGTTTCTGGTGTCCCACGTTACTAGGGGTCATGCTAGGAGTTTTGGATTTGTGGTACATTTTGGTGTGGTGCTCCATTCGTGTGACATAAGATAAGAGATTTCCTCTTTTTTGTTTTATTTTTTTGTTCTTAATGTTTTGATAGTTCCAAATGAAGTAATGTTTTATCATTTTTTGGAATTACATTTCCTATCATTCAACATTTAATTTCCAAAAATCATTGAAATGATGAAAGCGGAATTTAGTAGAAATGAAAAGGAAATTCCATACCTTTTTAGATTCGACATGTTTGCTTGAGGAAATCATGTTAGGCAATTTTCATCACTCTTTAGGTCGAAAAATCATTTGGTTGAAATTTTTTGATTCCTTTTCCATGAATCCATTTTTTACAAATCCAACAAGCATGGCCTTCCAACTGAACCATTTTCATTGGTACATTTTTTTCTCCAATAATTATACCACTACATTCCACTTAAATCACTTATCAATTGAAATCATTTATGTAGATGTCTTTGTATTGGTATCCCATGGAAGTTACATTTATAAAAATCAATGTCAAGTCTCATTGCCAAATTTCTATGATTTGTGTCCAAAAATCCAAGTGAAAGGAATCCATGCCTCGTGGTACTGCAGAGGATGAATTATCTCAATTATCTAAAATCTAAAAATGCTTTATTTGATATTTTCCAATTGTTTTCTAACTTTTTGTTATTTCACTTTTAGTAAATAGAGGAAATGAATCAACTAGACACCATTTTATTTCAAACGAATTAAACTACATATCTTGTAGATTATCGAGCAAATGGCCAAGCCTCATTACTTATTTCCATGCCTTTCTTTAGACCCTTTTTTCACTGTATGCTAGAGGATGCTAGAAAAGTTGGATTTCCTTATTTATTCCTCAACATGTTTCATCCAAAAATGGATTTTCAAAATCTTTATGCATGATACGTACATCCATGATTTGGCATTATTTTTACAGCTATTTTTTCCCAATTCAATGAGACCCATTTCAATTCTGAGACTATCAGTGTGAGGAATTAACTAATTGGCAGATAACCGAATAGAAATGCCTTGTCTGCTACCATGTCGAGTTACTTGATAACCAATGAAATGCTTCATAATATGCACATTCTTTATTCCAAAGACAACTTTTACATTTTGGGGAATCATTTAACTCTATGAGTCACATTTCTTTAAGGAAGCTCATTGTCAAAAGTGAGAATAATGCTACGTTGAAAATCCACATTCTAGAGAGGGTATCTACTAGAGGAAGATTTATAAGAAAATCTAACAAAGACATACATGGGACATAAGGATGGTGGAATTTCTCAATGATAGCTCAAAAATAACAATTTAACATGACTAGAAATATAAATAAAAATATCGGGAAAAACTTTCAACCTCATAGCCTTCGTTGTGTCCACTTGTGAAAGGTTACAAACTGCATGTAACACATCCTAAAACGTTCAGAAAAATCTTAAATTTCTTGAGGCAGACATTGATTATTAAAACTATCACTATGTCCTTCTATTTCCCAAGGCAACGCAAATAGGAAGAATTAGAAAGATGTAATTTTCAAATCTTTTCCTCTTCAAATACACCCATGCATGCCTTAGAATGACTAGATCATGTTACTGAAAATATTATTTTAACTCAAGAGTGAGATATGATTTAGATATAGTTTGAGGAAGTTGAATTAACTTATGATATTGATATTCCTTCAATGATGCCTCATGCTGCGATTAAAACATAACTCCACTTTTACACTCAAATACTATGCAATTAGTTGGGATAAATATATAAGGTGAGCACGTTTAGGTGGAAGAAGGGGACATTGATCGAATAGTGGAGTGCTTTACAATGTTCAAATGTATGCAGGGGGATAGTGGGGGCACTACATCTCCCTCCCCTTATAAGAGCATCATCCTCGATGTGACACAACACTAAAGCTCAAAGGATACATAGGAAGAAAGTCAATAATGACACATGTCAGTTTAACAAAATAACTTTTGGTACAACGCTGACCACAAGGAAGAAAACTAATTTGGCAATATCTTAAATTTTAATGTTCTATGAAGATTGGTAGTTATTTTTTTTTTTTACTACTCAATTAGTCTTTTCTTTTATATTTTTAATCTCAAACTCTTAGTATTCATTGTTTAGAATTTCAATTTTCTTATGTTCATGGGTGCCCAATAGTAATTGGCCTCAAGATGTCACACAAAACTCAACACACACAAATTACCCATGAGACATCTTTACTACATACTTTCATGATCTGTATCACATCACAAGACCTCTAATTCCACCATGGAAAGACAAACAAGTAGTCCACATAACAAATAATTTCTAACAATTATGTCACAGGCATAAATCCAACATACACATGTGACTAAAAACAAAATCATCACTGATACATATACAACTGGTATCACATGACCCAAATACCATGATTGTACCAACACAATGCCAAGTCAATATCCAATAGTACATACTAATCCAAGAGGGAGTCATAAAACCTCAATCATAACAATGCCTAACAAGACTCACAAGAGTACACATAACTCATAACACCAACTCCACACATCACAAAACATCATGAAACAACTCCATATATCTCCCAAAGCATCACAAAACAACTCCATATACCTCCCAAAAGAAAGAATCATAGTTCAAAAAAGCCACATATACCCCCAAAGAGAAAGAATCATAGTGCCAAAATTTCCATATTGGGTCACTCAACCATAGAGCCCCATAAAGAATATCAGTCACTCAACCATAGAGCCCCATAAAGAATATCAGGTCACTCAACCATAGATCCCCATAAAGAATATCGGGTCACTCAACCATAGAGCCCCATCTCCTTTCTCCATTTAATGAGGTCGGGTCACCCTATGGCCCTGGGCACATAGATCCCCATCACCCCACCCAAGTGGTGTAGTAACTCATGTTCAAAAACTACATGGTGTATATACCCCTCGGGGCATACCCCATACAACAAAGTGGGTCCATAGGTCCAACCACTCCATGGTGAATCCCATGACCCTATTCCAACACATTATGACATTAGAACCAACATAACAATCCATTTCAAATGCCAAGTGGAAAAATCCAAGCCTTGGGCTAGGCTATAAAACTTTTAAACATGAAAAGAAAATTTAAAATAAGAAAAAAATGGCTAATTAGCCATAGTTAGTGAAAAAAATCGCATGTTAGTGCAAAAACCAAATAAAATGCCAAAATATAAGAACACATCAATCAAGAAAACTATTGGTTCTAAAAGAAAAGAGATAATGATCAATTTATGAATAAAATATGTATAGAGAAATAACACATTACAATCACTATGTGGCCTTATACGGACACCAAAGGGTACTCATCGAGTTGTTTACACTCGGATATCGAGCCTCAGCTCACAAAATAACATGTCAAATAATATAATTATCATCTCTGCCCGAATCATCCCTCCATACTCCCACAAGGCTCAACATAGTCTCAACATAGTCTAAAGAGGGGGTGTATAGGTTTCCATTCACTGAGCCTAAGGTGTTTGTGAAACACAATATACATGGTGGTCATGCATACCAAATGAATAGAAGTGGGTTTTCAATCTATGTAAGACTCCACTCCTATCTTGTACTCAACTCGAGTGAATGGTCAACAACACATCAATGCTAAGGTACACATAGGTCATCTATATGAAAACCATATAGGGAGAGAGAAAATAGGTACATGTTGCATCATCTACTGAGCCTAAGGTGTCCATTACAAAACACAATATATATGGTGCCCATTGGGTAAATCTCCATACATACCAAACAAACAAAGGTGGATTTTCAGTCTATGTAAGACTCCACCTCCTATCTCATACTCGACTCAAGTGACTGAAAGGGTACTCATTTCCTCTCTCCAAACATACACTTTTACCAATTTCTTCCCTTAGGGTTGGTTAGTGTAAGGTTCACAACATAACACATAACTACATTACTAACATGATGGTGATTCACACATTAACCATAACATCTTACACATGGTATATATATATATAGGTATATAACACAATCATTACTTTCATGGGTTACAATACATCACATTTCCACATAATGCACCCAAAGTGCAAGCATTGTACAATAGGGGTCATACATTCACCATATGCCCCTAATTCATGACATGAACCATCACATATTACACAAATTATATGTATGATGAACACAATGACTAACATTACAACATATAGTCAATTGCAATACAACATGGTGACACACATGATTCATCACAACATGGTGATGACATCATGATACAATCCAATTCACTATACACAATTTTGTCATGCAACACATCAACACACCTACATATCACATAATAAAAAACACTCCAACACTCCAATCCACAATAACATTATTTTCACACAAAACAAGGTGGTACATCACATGTGAACTCCTCATTGAATCCATGAAAAAGAGAGTGAATACTCTCATCACAAGCACATCAACATGATAACAAATATGCACTAAGTGACATGCACAACATGTGCATTCATAATATCACAATTACAACATTGGTCACATCACAACATATATCACATTACTCTTCCCATCTCCACCACCACCATGCAAGATCATCACAACTCCAATCTATCCCAGAGGTTCGAGAGCATGAACCTCCACTGATACCATATGTAATACCCACATTTTACACACACAATACAACACACATAATAATAAGATAATTTTTTTTTGGCTTACATTTCTGATACATAACATCACATAGATCACTTAGGATAATGTATAACACATGAGACATTTTGTGTAACCATGGACCCACATATATAACATGAAACACATGATGCACATCAAAGCCACATTTCCAAAATGAAAAGTACAACAACGACCCACTACAATATACACTTACTCACAAGGAACTTCCCACAACACATCATTGTTCATGGTGAAATATTTATTACAATCCTATTTTTATTAGTTGACTATAATTGTCTGAAGAACACATAACATGGGACCCTTCATTCCTTTACAACTAGGTTGCATGTTTTTGGTTTAACATTTCACCTATAGTGGTTCCTTTAGAATTCACTCATTTCTCTTGTGGAAATAACTTTATATAGCATGATTGTGATTAGGAACGTATATACACACATGTGTCTTCTAATATTTGACTTAAGGATTTGTTTGAGAGAGTCATGTGTTTACTTGGTTTGGAAAAATACTCTCATTACAAGGAGGAAAATTACAGAAGAAAAAGGAAGGTTACTAGATCAATAGAAAACCTATCCCGAGTTCATTTCATAACATTGTTTAATACTAACAATACACTCTTTTCATCTTCAAGTTATTACAACCAACTATGTAGGTTAACTAATTAAGTTGTATCATTCTTGATTCACAATCATTGCTCCAATTAGGAATTCATATTTTCACAATCATATTGTGCATGGAAGGGTACATTACACCTATGTGTTCCCATTATAGATATTTTTCTTTGAATTTAAGTGACGAATTTCACATTTCAAACTACTTATGTTTCATCATCTTAAGGATTTACTCTCAATAATAAGAATGGGTTAATTACATGTTTTGACCATAAATTCTACTTCCTGAGTGATCCTAGGTTTAATATATTCCTATCTATGCCAAGGGTTCTACTAACTTTTACAAGTCCAACTAGAGTGCAATTTCCTTAACTCACAAGACCTTGGCTACAATTGAAGTTATCCCATTCTCAAGGCTACATTTTATTATTTCATTAGCATCATTGTTTAATCCACATTTATGCAAACAAATCATGTGATCATGCATCATATTTGGTTTTTTTATTTATTAGGTTGTTGTATTATTCATGGAGCTCTACTTTATTACATTCATTTTATGATCACATTTGACATTTTAGTTGGTTTTGACATCATTCAATGGCATACCATTTTTCATAGTGGTCATTCCTTAGTTTAATCTTATTTACCCTTTTACTAACTACATTTACGTGGTTACTTTGGTCCTGTATTAACATCATTTTGGAACAAATGTAATTCCTATAACACTTACATATATTCGATGTTTAAATTTTACCTTTGCTAGACAAGGGAAACTATCGTGAGATCAAGGAAGGAATTATTAGGATTTAAGGGTGATTTAGATTCAAGATACCTCTTCCCATAAAAATCCTTCCATCATAGTACCCTATTTTTCCTATTACATTTTGTATAATTCAACAAGTTAGTTTAAGTAGATTTAACATTTACACGTCAAAATTTTTTTTTTTGTTGTTATATAAGAGTTTGTGTTGGCTCAAATGCTTGATTTCTCCAAGAACAATTCGTATTTATTTTCATTTTATTTTCTTAACAACAAGAGAATGCCTAAATCAATTATGAAGACTTCAAGCATAACTTTATTCCTAAACAATATCTTATTTACTCTTGTTTCCCATTACTCTTACATGGTTAATTTGGACTCTTATGGGCATTGTTTTAGAACAATTGTAATTCAAATAACACATAATTTACACTTAGGGATTTAAGACTACAAGGAGTATGACCTCACACAAGACAACTCATTTCATTGCTCTTAGACACGCAAGTATTAAGTGTATATTACAAGAGAGATATCCCAAATAATCTTATGCATTACAAAATCCTCCTAAGGACCTATTTCAATTGTTGGGTAAATACGCAAGTAATTCAAAATGTAGTCTCCACTCACATAATTTAGATCTCACAAGAGATCAATCATAGGTACAACCACCAACTATCTTGCAAGGCTTTGGCCACCCACTAGGGTACCAAGGGAAATTACACACAAGGGGGTTAACTTATTCATGATATGGTCATACCTACAACACCTAGACATGATCACCTCACTCATCCCAATATGATAGGTTTCACAACATATATGCACCACATCATAAAATATCAAGGAAATGGTCCTTAATAAGACATCTTAGGTGTGAAGCATGAAGATGATTAATGAGATTAGAGTATTTTATTAACATGATCAATGTTTTATACCCTGGAAAAGACTCAAATGGGGGAGGAAGTACAATAGGCATTATAACTCATTCTTTTAATTTCATTAGTTTTGATGAGAGGAGATTCTACCTAGCATTGTGGGTGTTAAGGAAATAAACCAATAATTAACATAGAAAAGATTAGTTTAATATCTTTATAACATAGGTACAACATTGAGTACAACTTCACATCTAATTCAACACTATAAAATATAACCACATTGGTATTCCCTTTTCAAAATATACCAAGAAACAATTCTTCGAACAACAATACATATCATTATTCTATGGTAATACATGTATTGCAAGATGAATATAACTTTACAATGACAACTCATTAATTACAACATATCACATCTAGAAAATTCCTCTTGTTTGGAGTACCTGCAACCAACGTTGCATCAGTCCTAGAATGAGTATGGAAATCCCTACACTCAAGCATAAATTCCACGCATCCATCATTTCAAACAATCGAACAGACAATAGAGAGAGATAGAGATAGAGAGAGAGACAAAAGAGTAAGGGAAGGAGGAAGAAAATATAGGATTCATTTTCTTTTCAAATCATCATAACATCCTATATCCACTTTTCATTTCATTTCAACTCATATACATTTTGACCCATTTGTATTTTCAAAACCCAATCAATATTTTCATAATTATCTCTAGAGAGAGAAAAGGGAAGAGAGAGAAAGTATGGATTTCATTTTCCTTTCTATTCATCATATCATAATCACATACATTATCAAATTTTCATTTCATTTCCAACCCATGAACATTTATAACTCATTTACATTTTAGAACCAATCAAAATATCATAGTTACTTCTAAAGAAAGAAAAAGGGAAGAGAGAGAAACATCATAATTTCCCAAAAAGCATTCATACAATAATTTGATCAATTCATACTCTATAAAGTGTGGAAATGATATGTACAAGGTTCCATGGTTAGTTAGGAGTCAACAAAACCCTTAGAAGGTGTGTTTAGCTAAAGTTGCAATTTTGGTGCAAGTTATCGAAACATCTAAAGTGCTCACAAATTTGGCCTTGAAAACACTCGTTTTAAGTTTGATCACAAATTTTATGATTCCTACTTACTCTCCATATATATATAATTCTATCATGTTTGACTAAATTTGATTACGATGAAGATCTCAAGTTGAAGGGAGACTCAAATCGAGCTAGCATCGTAATCGTATGTATGAATAACTCTTATCACCATAAATACCAAAGTGGACCCAAAACCCACTTGAAAATTAGTTTCAAGGTGTTTTCATTGAAATAAAGGTGGTTTACAATTATATTGTTGGTATTCTAGAGGTAGGTGGTGGGATTTTCAATTTTGCTCAAAATAATAAGTGAATCCATAAGGCGAAATCGATCACGTTTTATTAAAACGAACACGTCACACAAGTGATTGTTAAGCTAAGTGGCTTCAAAATTTGACTTGCAAGGATGATAAATAAATTCAAAACAACTTGGCTAAGTAACCCCATGGTGTCCCACATTACTAGGGTGTCATGCTAGGATTTCAAGTTTGTGGTATGCGTGGGTGTGGCACTCCATGCGCGTGACTTTCAAGATCAAAGTTTTCTTTTTTTTTTGATTGCATTTTTTGTTTGTTGATGTTTGAGAGTTCACATCAAGGAAATATTTTGACATTTTTGAACTATTTCTCCCTATCATTCAACATTTAATTTTGAAAAATCTTGAAATGATGAAGTGAAATTTAATGCAAGCAAAAATAGGAAAACCATTCTTGTATCGACATTTGTTGGAGGAAACAACATGGGGCTTTTCATCCTCTCTTGAGGTTTGTGACTTGCATTCACTTGTGAGTTCCCAATTCCTTTTCCACAAATCCTTTTGTGCATATCCATCCAGCATCGCATTCCATGAAACCATTTTTTTTGCTCCAATAATTATTTTTGGCTTAACACTTCAAATCCCTTTTAACGAACCATCATTTCATGTAGACACCTTTTGAATGTGAGTACACCTCAAAAGCTACATTTATGTCACTTTGTATATCATTATCTCTTTTGATAACCTTAGATAGCATTTTTTATTGTTGAAATCCTCCTTAGATCATGAACCTCTGCACATGTAGCTTTATAGATAATATATAAAATACAAGAACCCTTGTGTTATGTCTCCACGCCTCAGACTCAACAACATTATTTCCCAAGTCTGTAAGAACAAAACAAAATACTTCAGAAATTATCTCTAGTCCGACCATGGCTTTCATTTACATTTTTTATGTTCAGATCTAACCTCTTCTCCAACAAACCTCTCAATCAAACAGACATCCACTGATACATGGAACTTTTCAAAATTCTTCCATGTGCTTGGGCAATACATTACATCCATGATTTGTATTCAAATATAAAAAAATCATTACAACTACATCCATCCATCTTGATTCAAAGCACCCATTTCATATGTAGACTAGGGGAATGTGGTGGAAAACGTGAACGATCTGGTAGCCCACATGTCGATTTCATTTGATAGCGGAAAAATGCTTCATACAGATGAACATTATTTATTCCAACGTCCTCTACAAAAACTACAAATCATTTCCTTCTATGAGTCCACATTTTTTTAAGGCATTTTATCTAAAATTGCACATAACATGCGTTGTGCTTCCACATTCTATAAAGCATATCTACCGGAAATAGGATTTACGAAGAAAAATAAAAAATAAAACTCCCTTTTTTCTTTGATAGGTCTCAATGTATCAGTCACAAAACTATGATTTAACACGAGACCGGGGAGAATACGCGATGGGTTGAGCAGTTCTTTGGGTGCCTTTGAAATCCCATTTTTACCACTCGATTGAGGAGAACTGACCAATACCACATCGGCAATGAAAAATAAATTTCTGAAGAGCGCTTTTATTATGGTACCATAATATCTGAATTTCCCAGCGATGCGGCGGGCTAGGAAGAAGCTAAAGTTTTGTTTTTTTTTCTTTTTGCTACGCGCCTCTGCCAAATTTCCTCATGGATGACTAGGTCATGTTCCAGAATCTTATTTTAACCAATAGTGAGGATTCTCACGTAGTTTGAGGAATCTGGATTAAATCTTATCAATATTTTATATTTTCATTGAACCCACATACACAAAATATCTATGCGGAGTTGGAATAAATTTCTTGGGAGGTGAGATCATGACTTGGGGAGAAGAGGACGTTGATGAGGTAGTGAGTCGGGATTTACACTTTTGATGTATTCATGGATATTGGGAGCACTTTCAAAATATCGGTTTCATCTCTATTCATAGGGTTCTTGAGTGAAAAGAGTACTAATTACATTGTTTTCTATTGCTAATTTTCTCTTACACCCCGTGCTTTCAGTCTATATTGTTATACTACATTTTCCTTATTTCTAACTACGGCGCCCGGCCCAGGCCTGGGAACCCAGTGCACCACAAGTCCCCTCTGAAGCTTCGTGATCCTCCTTCGCACTTTCCTCTCACTTTGGGCACTTTACTGTTTGAGCTTCTTATATTTTGGTGAGTCGACCTTTTTGAGGTTAATTATGAAATTAAAGCAAGTATACCATATAAATGTAAATTTATGTGACCATAATGAGTACAGCACTAAGCACTACTATCACCACCTAAGGTTGCATCCATCGAATGCTTTTATTGCTCCATTTACATCCATCTAGCTCCATCACAAGTACAAAGGTTGTTTCATCTCGCATCACACTTCATGGAGGGGGGAGTTTATTCTATTCCATACACACATTATTTACATTACTACATCTAAATTATTGCTCACTACTCACAAAGTGTGACTCTCACAAGAGCACCTAAGGCCACGATTCCACACGCACCTAGAACTACATTGGGTTGACAGATGTAGTGCTGCACCACTCATAGTAATTCCACCATTGTGGTCGTTGAGACAATCGACCCCTTCATATGCATCTTTCTTTTTTTAGGGTTTTGATGCTTTATGCAGGAGTTTTATAGGTGATTCTTCTTGCGCGGGTTTACCATTGCTTCGGCGATCACATAGCGAACATTCAAGTGCGATAGGAAGCGAACACGGGTGAACACTTTCAGTGACACCTCGAGAGGAGGTTCCTTGGTCATTTCTATAGACCGGGCACAGGCACCCCCATCCCTTCTCTAGAGCCGCTTTGACCTAGTGGGCCCGGCTCGGATGCACATTATCTTGGAAGCTCCCAGTATGGCAGCTTTACCTACCTCCTGATTAGCATTCGATCGGTCTCAACTATGACATAGTTCGCGACATCTTTGAAATAGCTAAGTTATTCTTAACCCTCTTTGCACATTAGGATGTCATATTTCACTTGCTTGAATTCTTGGTATTTTCGGTATTGCATTTATTTAGTTATTTTATTGCTCTATGGCATTAGATTAGATTGAAGCTAGGATATTCGATTTTAGTTTAATCACTTTCTCATATATTTTAGCGATTCTTTTATTATCATTTTTATATTATAGAAACTAATTCAATTGCACATTTTCTATATGTTTTCAAAGAGATTAGGTTCTGACCACATGAACATGTATTTTTGCCCAAATGATCTCATAATCCCTCCACTTGGCTGAAGATCGAAGGATTGATATCTCTTTCCTTTTGACTTTTAGCTCGATATCATTCTCTTACTAACTTTGAGAACTCTCGATAGATGGTGAAACTACTACTACGAAAAAAAATTTATGAGTAAGTGATTATTTATTCTACTTTAATATGTATGCACCCACACAAATTTAAGTGGTGCATTATTAGGCAGTTATTTTAGTAGGGGACAAGATAATTGCTATGATGGTGGTGTATTTATGTGTTTATTGATTACTTGTCCCTTTAGGCTCTTATTGGCACATTTTCCGCGCCAGTCCACTCAACTTTTGACCTTGTATTTTCTTATCAATTTCTCATTTCTCCCCATTCTTCTTTTTCTATTATGTTTTCCCATATATGCTTACATTCTCTATTTTCCTCCCTCCTCCCCTATTTCTTTGTGAGTTACAAACATTTTACTAGAATCATATGTACGATTATGGTCTTCCATCTGGTTTATGCGATTCTAGCTCCTCTTTCAGGGCCCTTTGACCATTATTGTGAATCATATGGGATTTTATATTTTAGGCATTTCCCACCCGTTGTGTGTAAATTTACACACGATAGGGTGTCTAACTAAATTGAAAGCTTATACATATATGTTACGCATCATGATGAAATTTAGAACATACGAAAGAGACAAGTTGTATCGTACATGCTGATTGAGTGATATTGAAGTACATAGGGGTAGAATTTATTGTTTCCTGGAAAAGCATCCTCGTGCAGATAAAATAATTAAAACATGAATAGAGTGATATTGAAGTTGTAGGGGTAGAATTTATTGTTTCCAAAAGCATCCTCGTGCAGTAAAATAATTAAAACATGCATGAGTATTCTAGCATTTACTAGTTGTTTGTATCCATGTGAAAAGATAATGATTAGGCCACTTGCATAGACCAAATTGTTTGTTGACTTACATTTGAATAATGATTTCGAGACTTTTTCTTGAAAAGGGTTTTATATTGAGACGGAGTTGCAGAATCGACACCGTTTTTTACGTTTTGCGAGAGGTGTTGATAATATGTTAGACTTGGAACAAAAATTATAGTTTCCCGAGGTTATCAATAACAAAATAAAAATAAGTGAGCGATGTTTGTGGAGCCCAAAATTTGAGGAATGCATTTGTAGGTGGATATCAATTTTATAGTTGTCGAATGAAGCCATTTATGTATACATAGTTTTAGAAGGTCGTTATTTTCATACATGTCTGAATGTGGTCAAGTTTATATCTACATTATGTCTTTTTGGGTTTGTTTGCCTTGTGATAAGGATCTACTTTATATTACTCATTATTGTGACTATTTATGGATTAACAAAAATTGAGTATCATCTGTAAAACTCTAATTCTCTCATCCAGACTATGAAACAATTTTATTTATTCCATATATTTTCATAATTTTCTATATTATAAATCAACCTCTATTAATACTGGATTAGCTTTGTTTTCATCACCTTTGAGAGGCATCCTACATTGAGCCTCGTGGGTGAAGTGGTGGACTATAATTTTAGTGAGTTAATGATTAGTGACCTTAAATTTGACATCCATTTGACTAGACCATAAGTTTGCTTCAACGATAGATTTGAGTCCATTTAACCATCATGTGAAAGTTTTTTGTTCCTTGAGAAATCGGTCGAAAAAGTAATGTCTTTCTCGTATGGTGGAGTTTGGAGCTATCTTCTTTTTTTTTTTTGTGGAAGAATTTTTCAAACACGACATAATAATACGACTAGAGTGAGTTTATTTATCACTAGTAAAAACTAAATTTATGAAAAAAAAAAAAATGTATTGATTAATATATAAAATGTTGCAAATCCAAAATAAACACCTTAAAAATAATATTGAATACTTTTAAAGATGTGATTTTATTATTTAATTATTTTTTGAAAAGGAATCATCGTTATTATTATTAGGCGTGCCCTAATATTTTGTTTTGTTTGTCAAGAATTGACCGCCCCATTTGGTCTTGAGAAGGCAGCTACGACTACGACTGGTTAACTATGTAAACGTTGTTTAATACATTTTATTGGTTTTCTCAATTTCTCGTCAAACTATGTTCACGTGTTTTGTTTTTATTATCCATTGACCCTCTATAAAACAAAATGTGCACGAGGATACTTGTTTTACTTATGAATTTAGAATTAAAACAAATTCAAAGGAATGGCACATTTCCATTAAAATAAAAGGTAAAATATAATAACTTCATTCTCATAAAGTGGTGACAAAAAAATTAGGTAAAAAAAAACATCAAACTTTAAGAGGAAAAATTTTGAACAAATGAAATAAAATTTCTGGTCAAATTATTTTGTGAGAGTTAAATAGACATCAAATTTAATGTAGAAAATAAAATCTTACACAATTACACCATCATCATTATTACTATTGCAATATACCAATCAACATAATTAAGATTTATATTAAATAATATAAGATTAATTTAGATGTTAAAATATAAAAACACAACTTAAATACAAAGTATTTATACGTAAAAAGAGATACATTCTAATTAATTAAAGTAACAATTTTATTTTATTTTCCTATTATTTTAATCCAAATATAATTAAAATATAAAAATAATAATAAAATTCAATTTACTTTCAAATTAAATCAAAGCAATAAGAAAGGATAAATCCCATATGGACTTAGGAGGTCTCATGTGTAAAATTGAAGTAACCTAAATAACTTTGAGATATAACTTTGAAGTGACCATAAATATCCATGCAAGTTTTGGTCCATAAATATTGACATGTCCTTTTCCAAGTTTTTAAATCCACGTGTCTATTATATTTTTACTTTTATCATAAATTTTGAATCCTTCCTTAATTCATGTGCAACATTTCAATTTTAGGGTGGCTTCCAATTATATTTGAAGGAAAAGAAAATTTTGAGATTTATTCTATTAAGAAAATTTAAAAGCTTTTTAATAAATAATTAATTAAAATTATAAGCAATAAAGCTTTCGTGTTGAGTAAATAGTTTGGTATTCGAATCTATTTGAAAGTGTAATAATGTGGGTAAATGTAATTTATAATTAAATATTTTTCATTAATAAATTATGTAAAATAATGTGTGTGATATAATATTAAATATTTAATTAATGGTTTTTAAAATTAAAATTAATAATCTTTGTAAGGTTGAGAGGTGTATATTAAATAATATGAGATCTAATGATAGTGGTCATGATTAAATAATGAATATGAATATGATGAATAATTTATGTTTCTCTTTGAAAAGTTAACATAAATTTGTGACGCTCACATCTCAAAATAGAGGGATTAGACACACCATGTGTAAGATAAGATATAAAATGATTATTATATAACATGTATTAAACACATAACTTGATATAATCTTCAAAGTGTATATATTATGGATAAGTTTCCTCTATGGCCCCTTAATATATAGGTAATGTAACATAAAGAACAATATACCCCATATGGGTTCAAGATATAAGAAGAGTGTAAGATCAAGAAGAATATACCCGAGATAGGCTCAAGATATAAGTAATATAAGCTCAAGAATAATAATGCTTATATGGTCTCAATATATAAGAGGTGTAATATCACGAACAATATACGTTATATGGGCTCAAGATATAATCATTGTATCATCATAATATATGATATGTAAAGTATGAATATATGACTCTTACTCGATAAATGCATGATAAAATATACACCCCATCTAGGTAAGCAATAGAAGCACTTTGCATGATATAAATCATAGAAATATAACATGGACATGATGCACACCAAGCTATGAGATTAATCATGATTGATGGCATTTCTCAAATATATAACCAAGAACAATTTATAAATTCTTCTATCATATGAATTAAATACCTTATTATCATGCTTGTTGATACACTTTAGATATGGTTTATATCACTAATTATTATTCAATTTTACACAACTAATAATTTGTCTTCTCATCTAAGTGATATTTTGTGTCATCCCTCATCTCAAAATGGGGAAATAGTATGGGTTTTTATAAGACATTACGTGTAGGCTTAAAGAATCTGATGACTCGGATGGCATCTTAATTACGATGATATGAACATAATCATTCTAATGTGTTACATTCACGACATTTACATGGATTTACTTAGTACGCTTAATTATTAGAGATGGATTCACTCAATGAAGCACAATTGATAGATATGACTTCACATGCAAGCCTAATTTCTAGACACAAATTCACTTAGTGATCCCCATTTCTAGATATGGCTTCACATAGTAAACTCCATTTGATCTCTATGGTTCCCTTATGTTTATAATTTTTCTTCCCTTTGACATATGACACTTTAGGGGCATTACATGTGAACACACTAAATTCTTTTACTTTTAGTTTATGTTATTTACTAATTTTTATAAGCTTCTTCGTTGGACATTAATACACTTTTTTGCATATTTGCGCACTAAGTTCACATGTATACGAAATACAAAGGAGAATGGAACACACACATTCCACTCTCACGCATTCCTTGTCCTTATGGGAGAGTTTACCTTTCATGTTATTTTATTTCAATCAAGTAATTTTTTTAAATTACTAAATTAAAATAGGGGAGAAATGTATTACCTAAATATGGACTAGTGAGCATTTAAAAATTATCCTGACATTTATCCTAGTTCATTAATCAATATGCACTTAAAATACTAGTTAAGTACATGCATAATTTTCAATTTGGCACTCTTTGGCCACTAGGTCACCGCGTGTTACTCATCATTGACCAATCAAAAACATGCTTTCTTAATCTAGAATAAATCTTCTTACATATGAACACCTTTCACGAACTTTCATAATGTAATTTACACCTTAGTAAGAATAATTCACCCATGGTGGAGAAATCCATCTAAATAGATTTGTCCACAAGGCCGGTGGATTGTTCTTCCACTCAACTTAATGGTCACTTTTTCAAATACACAAGTTAGCCTTAGTTAACCCAAGGTAGTGTACGGTTGCATAGGAAAACATTTGCAATGGTCACAGTATAAAATCATAGTCACCTCATCCATTGAAAGAGGAAAATTATCTAGCATCTTTAGGGAATACTTAAGAGATGCATGACCAATCACACAATTGCTAAATCACTCTCTCAAGTACACCAGAAGCTAGTATTAATTTTGTATGTTTACATCATATATAGTTGTCTACATGTTATTTACAAATATATATCCTATGCCAAATATCATTATCGAGTGTTGAAATCCTATTAGGGTATTTATTTCTAAACATGTAGCTATTGGACATTTGCACACATTCAAACCCGATAGGTTGGGAACTATCAACCACCTGAATCCTCCTCATAGTATTACTATATAAGTGTTGTAAGGAAAATCAACTAAATTAAAACCATGCTAACCCCTTTTTTCAGGTATTGAATAGAGTTGAGGTTTCAACGTTGAGGAAAGAGCCTAATCTAGTACATAAAGTCACAGATAATAGAACTTTGAACACATGAAATGAAGATAAATACATATAAATTTACATTCTTTAGAATAAAAATCTAGTAAAACCATGAATAATATAAGTCATTCATAAGGAAAATCCATCAGTGACTTTTCCTTACCATGAACTTCATCCTCCCTTCATTTTTAGCTCCCCATAATTTTAGAACAACTTAACAATACTTTACCTTCGACTTGTTGCATAATTTCACATTATTTCCACTTCATCTTGTGACTATGAAATCAATTTAATCTCTTTTAAACTAACTCACACTTCTTTTATTTTGCTTTCTAGAGCATGCGTGAGAATGTATAATTTGATGCATGGTATTAGAATCTTTGATTAATTTTTATTATTGTATTTCTAGTTTTAATTCATATTTACACATTAATAATTAATATAAAATAGGAAAACCCTTGTTTTTATATTCTGATTGGTTAAGGCTCGATCTCATGGATTTTGATTGTTTAACATTGGCCTTGAGGATATGAAGATATAAAACATGAATTTTCCTTGAGTTGCAAAATGAAGGCTGCGATAAATACTTTGATAACTTTAACCTCACCATTATGCTTAGGTCCTTGAGAGAGCATGTTATTGTAATGTAAGACATAGTCCAAAATCCTTTCATTGGATTATTTATTGATTATATAATTTAAGAAAGGAGAGGTGTAACCTAATTTTGATAGATAGATGAGAGAGAGAGAGGAAATTATTAGCCAAATGTTGAAATGTGTAAATTGAGCCTTACGGAAGGGTATAGAACCAATATAGCACATACTCGGGTTAAGGCACATGGGAAAAGCTCAGATTAGTAATATGTCATCATACTTGCATTGTCTAAGCATGAAGTGACCAAAGGGATAAAAGATGTTTTTGTGGATCATTTTGTCCATAAGATAAGGATAATTTCAGTTGTGATAAATCCATTGTCGTAATGGATAAACTATGAGTACCTTTGGGGATAATGTATTATAGAGTAAACCAATAAAGCTTGGAGTGGCATGTGATTTTCTTGTGTTATAAGGGATGATTGAGCTTTTATATCATGTATCCATTGAGAATAAGGGTTGGGTCGAACATTTACTGACAACATGTGTACTCTGAGGTGTTGTAATGGAATCCATATGTTGTGTGGAATAATCTTGGTAATTTGGGAGTAATGTGTGATGCTCTCATAGGAGGAACACTAGATGTGTGTCACGAGTTTGTGTAAACATATATGTATCAGTCCCAAAAGGGAAGGATAACATCTAGAAAGTAGTTTATGATCATTGAAAGTGTTTGATTAGAGTTTCCCCTATTTTTATTTAGGTATGGTTATCATTTATGGACTTTAGTTAGTAATATTAGGAATCCATCACTATCATTAATGTTTTTCTATGAGAACTTGAATAAATAGCTCAATTGGAATATTAGGTGGGATCTATTGAATGATAATATCTTGGTCACTCTTATTATATATTGATCACCCTTATGATCATACATGGTTTGGTGTGTCTAGAGATTTCACCACGAAATCTAGGACCCGATTTTTTAAATTGTTCTTTTCAAAGTAATGGGTTGTTTTGTGTTTGTTTTGCATGCATTTGTTTCGTCTTATTGTTAAGGTATCCCTGAGAGAGTCATAAAATTCAAATTCCCCAAATACCCACATGTTAAAACTCACTCTATCCCTTCAAATGAGTTTTGTCTAAAGAGAATTTTATTTATTTATTTATTAGATAAATAAGGTTCCTTTAAAAATAGGTTGAGCTAAAATTGGAGGATTTAGGTTATATAAAGCACTTCACCCCATCATTATTACCACAGAATAATCACTGAAGGGAAGATTTTTCTGACAGATCAACTCATTGGAGAATTGTTTTGAGCAATTTCCTACATCTTCTTTTGTTTTGTTTTATTTATTTTTGTCTGTTTTGTTTTTTTCTAGAAATTCATGTATCATATTCATTCCTCATGTTATATCTTTCCCAGGACTAGGGTTTTGAAAAGCTATCCAGTATTTTTAATTACTAATATGTCTAAAGGTGATCAAATCTAGAGATTCTTTCTAAGATTACAAGAAGTCAGGTTGGTCCAAAAAGGTGCAAAAATGGATTTTATGAAAATAAGAAAAATATTTCCATCAATGTGTAGAACTCGAGAAAATATGCACTTTTAGAGAAAATGGCACCTAAAAAGTTCGAAGCCACGGAATGAAATTTATGGCACATGCAAGTTTTCTTTGCTACATCTTCCCTAGACCCTTCCAAAATGACAAATTTTATTTTTGCTTGTTTTTCTTCACCAAAAATCCAAAAAAGGAAAGAAATGCAATCTTCATATCACGTGCAATTTTCAAAGCTGCCTTCGCGTCCAATTTCCACACCTTAAGTGGCTTTGAATTTTCACGTAATTTTAAAGGCGAAGTCATAATCTGAAGTCACACTTTTGGAAAAGAGCTATCTTTCATGAAATTCACATTTTTTTTGAAAGAATCACTTAAGCTACCAATGGGAATTTTGGTAATGGCGGGCAGCGAATTTCTTGCCTACCTTAAGCAAGTTACTTTTTCCCATCAAGTCAAATCACTTAAGTTGCCAATGGGAATTTTAGAGGTGGCAGGCAGCGGGAATTTCTTGCCTACCTAGCATGTTACTTTTTCCCATTATGAAAGAAAAATCACTTAAAGTACCAATGGGATTTTGGAGCTTCTATCAAGTTTACTTTTCCCATCAGAGAAAGTTTATTCACCCAGTAGTAATGCAAGTCATATAAGATTTCTAAGATTATGTTCATGGAGGCTATTTTTCATACAGAGTTACACTTTTGGAAGGAAGGATTTAAACTGCTAATGGGAATTTTAGCGAGGCGGTCAGAGGTGAGAATTTCTTTCTTTGCCTTTTAGTAGGGCTGAAAATTCCCATTATGAAAATCAAATCATTTGCTGAAGATGGAATTTTTGTTATCTTCCGTATTATCCATTCAAAGTCACTTGGAAAGTGAAAATTCCCATTATGCTTTGACTTCTTATTTTTAACATGACTTCATAGCGAAAAATTATGACCCATTTTTAGCATAGTTAAATGCCCAAAAGCTAACTTTTTTAATTTCAGAAGCATCCAATTTTGCCACCTAGGGTTGGAAAGACTTTCTTTTTATTATTCAAGCATTTTCATGTTGATGTGAGTGCCATACAGTGAATAAAATAATATTTTTAGCTAGGCTTAAGCATGCAAACCAAGTCTAAAAATAGAGGGTACAGGCTTTATAATCAGATATCTTGGGAAGAAATTAGATATTCATGTTATGTGAATGCATACTTATCTGGATTATTTATAGAATACTCCATTTATTCCCGATTTTGGTGAAGAAAGCGTAAAGTCAATATCGATACATTGAATATATCTTCGAGAATCGTCGAGGAAGAAATAGATCCAACTCTCATAATTAAAAAGGCTTTCACAAAAATTCATCCTCTTGTTTCTAATGCAGACCCATGTGGAAGTCATTGCATGGAAAATTCCTTTCAGGAGCTTGTGCATGTGCTCCCAATCTTCCAGTTGAAGCCTTCATTGAATTTACTTGTGTTTTCCTTCACCTAGAGTGCTTTCCAAAATTTAAAATTGCTCATATGCAATTAAAAATAAAAGATGATGAGTTTTGTCTGAATTATTTACAAAAAACATTGCATTGGTGCATATACTAGAGAAGAATTGCAAAATATTCAAGGATAAAATGGGAAGACAGGTCAAAGGTAGCATCCTGAAATATCTGATCATTTGCTTCCATCCGGTTTGGTGAGAATCAAAGGCAAAAGAGTCAACCGCATGCAGAATATGGAAAAAGAACAAGACTGGGAGTGTTGCAACTTTCTTCTAATTTCTTCTCCTCTTTCTTCTTCTTTCTCTTATTTTCTCCGACAAAGTAATTGAGTAATCAATTAAATTGTAAAACTTAAGTGATTGGTTTTAAAATGTTATTGAGTTCTTGGAAGTAATTCAATTACTTGAAATAGGTGGAAAACATGTAAATTAGAAGGTTTTATTTTCGGACCTTATAAATCATGCATTTCATGCGAAAAGAATAATTCCAGGAGGAAGATTGCCAGGCTGTCCCCTTTTCTATAGCTTTCCGTCATGCGGAAATCATTAAAACTTCCTATTTGTAATTTACCTCTATACACTATAAATAAAGGAAGAACCTACGAAGGTTAAAAAAGGAGAATTTGTAATCAGCATTCTTGTATTCCGTATTTGAGTTGAAACCCTTCGATATATTTCTAAAGCTAAGGAATTGAAAAGGACAGATTTTACTTGAGAACTTTGTGTCAACGGTGCATTTGTTTCTTACTTACACAGCGTAGATCTTTGCATAAACTTTGTGTTATCTCAGATCTAGATTTGAAACTTTCATTTCCTTTAAATTTTGTATTTTGAGATATGTTTGTTTTATCTATGTATGAGACCGTCTAAACTATTGTTGGATTGCACATTTTCTCTTCTTTCTCTGCCCAGATTCAATTATTTTCCTCTTAAAATATTTCTTTCTGATTTGCTTACTTATTCTGAAAATTTCCTAGTTATGGCTCATGAGCTTTACTTGATTAAATTAAAACCATTGAAATGATTACTCGGATCCATAATTGATAGAAATCTTACCTACAGAGCCTTGCGGTAAATGAGGAGATTTATCTCATACTTTGCTATGTTTTTGGTTATGCGGAAAATCTAGCCAACATGGTCTCGGTGATAACTTGATATCCTCATTTATCTATAAAAATCACCATGAACATAAACATTATTATCGCCATTTTTATTAACATTAGCATCTATAAAAGAAAAACATAAGTATCAAGTATATCATCCATTTTTACGATGGTGTGGAACTAAGGACACTTAGATGTAATCATGTGATTACAGCGTCCCGATCAATTGAGTACTATAAATATTTGGGGTGAGACACATAGCTCACTTAGTTGGCATAAGAAAGAAAATTTGAGTATGAACAACTAGAATGTAGAAGGTTTTATAGAATTCTCTGTAATTTGCATGATGGGACCTACGATCCAGTATGAAATCAAATCAAATTTAAAAACCTGCAGCGTAAGAAATGGAATTGTAAATTTATCAATTGATACATACATAGGTTCACAGAATCTAATATTAATTTTATATTTAAAACCTAATTAGATTACACTTGTATAACATAATTAAAATAACAAGACAATAATCTTAATATCGAAGATCATTCACCACGGAGATATATCGATGAAGTACATTAGGGCTTGGGATTAGAAATACATCAATTAATATCGAGTTCATATTGTGTTACGATGGGATAAATTTGGAGGAAGAGTTAGGAAGAGTGTTTCCAAGATGCCTATAAATTTGGGGACTTGAAAATGTGCACAAGATATATTTATCAACAAGTGAAGGTAGAATTATATCTAAACCTATGTATGAGGGCTCACAAATGTCTCTCGTGTTTCTACGATCTACAAATTTGGCTCTCATATCTAGTTATCCTATATATCAGGACTATATTCTTATGTCTTGATTGTGGTTATGATGAAATTTTTGTAATTGTATAGTGCTTCACCTTTCTTGTTGACCTAAAATGGATTATTCACAATTTACAGGTGAGTGACCTCATCACACCCCATTTATGTGATGAGTGTTACACTACTTCTGAAATACTCTAAATGAGATCAAGGCCCCCGATAGTTTCTCCCAGTCGTTATCTTATGATGATATAGAGAGTGATAAATAATGTAAACGAGATGGATCCCTTGATTCCACCCTCGCACTTATCAATTAACACTTGACTTAGTTGTAGTGCATGGATTATCATGACATGGGAAGTTGTTATATAGATAACATCAGGAATTTGAGTAGCTTTTCTATTATTCATTTCAAACAAGTCAAGCGAATCATGTCACATGGCGTTTTGTGTAGTATGGACCATGCATATGTGTTTTGGTGTAGTTTATACTTACAAAATAAATGTTTAAGTATAAGATTTCTTTTTCTAGAAGATAGTTTTCAAAATCTAATCAGTGGTCGATACTTACTCATTTTCAGGATTTCAGCAAATGACCTAAAACTTTCAGGGCATATATATTGTAGTCGGTCTTTGTTTTGGGAAAGCATATAGTCATTTTTAGGTTTTTGACCTTCTAAAATGGATTTTGGCCCTACCACTACTTGAATTGGTACTAATTTTTAAATTTGGTCCATAATTCACTTTAGTGACCATGAATTAACTCTATGATGTTTGTACTTCTTACTAAAAAGAGATCCTCACTTTGTAGATAGAGGATTGTTCCTGAATGGGATTCTTGTCCTATGGCCAAAATGAGGTGATTGTAATGTGCCTCCTCCTTAAGGTGTGATAACACTACTAGGTGTTGAATGAGTTGTTACGAATAGTACCAAGTGAATTGCATCAAGTGAACTCAGATGATTGCTCATTCTTAGAAACATGGTGCTCCATATAAAGATCATCCCCTCACCTTTCCTAGCTCTAAAAAGCATCCTTTCATGGAATCAAATTCATGATTCTCATACATGCTTTTGCTCATATGTCTCTTATGGAGACAAACGATGCCTTAATACTTCACAAATAATGGTCCTTGATAACTCGGTGACATGACTAGCTCATTTTAGCTTGTTCTGAAGGGTGTTCAATTAACTACAAAATGGCCAAAAATGCCTTTTTAGGCCTTCAAAGGAAGTAGTCTCTCATAAAACTAAATGAGTCGATCGATCACCTTAAACACTATTCCTACACACTTTGAAACATGTTGAATGATCTTTTAGGACTTTCCTTTGGGTGAGGGTTTATGATTTAGGGTTTAGGGTTTAGGGCTTAGGGTTTAGGGTTTAGGGCTAAGGGTTTAGGACTCAAGGTTTAGAGTTTAGGGTTTAAGGTTTAGTGTTTAAGGCTCATAGTTCAGATTTTAGGGTTTAGGGTTTAGGGCTCAGGGCTTAGGGTTCATGGTTTAGGGTTTATGGTTTAGGGTTTAGGGTTTAGGGTTTATGGTTCAGGGTTAAGGGTTTAGGGTTTAGGGTTTAGGGTCAAGGTTCAAGGTTTAGGGTTTAGGGGTCGAGGTTGAGGTTTAGGGTTTATGGCTCGAGTTCGAGGTTTAGGGTTTAGGGATCGGGGTTGAGGGTTTAGGGTTTAGGGTTGAGGGTTTAGGGTTTGAGGTTTAGTTTTTAGGGGGTTTAGGGTTTAGGGTTTAGTTTGGGGTTTAGGGTTTAGGGTTTTGGTTAGGGTTTAGGGTTTTAGGGTTTAGGGTTTAGGGGGTTTAGGGTTTTAGGGTTTAGGGTTAGGGTTTAGGGTTTAGGGTTTAGGGTTTAGGGTTTAGGGTTTTAGGGTTTAGGGTTTAGGGTTTAGGGTTTAGGGTTTAGGGTTTAGGGTTTAGGGTTTAGGGTTTAGGGTTTAGGGTTGAGGATTTAGGGTTTAGGTTTAGGGTTTAGGGTTTAGGGTTTAGGGGTTTAGGGTTTAGGGTTTAGGTTTAGGGTTTAGGGTTTAGGGTTTAGGTTTAGGGTTTAGGGTTTAGGGTTTTTAGGGTTTAGGTTTAGGGTTTAGGGTTTAGGGTTTTAGGGTTTAGGGTTTAGGGTTTAGGTTTAGGGTTTAAGGGTTTTTAAAGGGTTTGGGGTTTAGGGGTTTAGGGTTTTAGGGTTGGGTTTAGGGTTTAGGGTTTAGGGGGGGTTTAGGGTTTAGGGTTTAGGGTTTAGGGGTTTAGGGTTTAGGGTTTTAGGGGGTTAGGGTTTAGGGTTTAGGGTTTAGGGTTTAGGGTTTAGGGTTTAGGTTTAGGGTTTAGGGTTTAGGGTTTAGGGTTTTAGGTTTAGGGTTTAGGGTTTGGGTTTAGGTTTTAGGGTTTAGGGTTTTAGGGGTTTAGGGTTTAGGGTTTTAGGGTTTAGGTTTAGGGTTTTTTTAGGGTTTAGGGTTTAGGGGTTTAGGGTTTAGGGTTTAGGGTTTAGGGTTTAGGGTTTAGGGTTTATGGTTTAGGGTTTAGGGTTTAGGGTTTAGGGTTTAGGGTTTAGGGTTTAGGGTTTAGGGTTTAGGGTTTAGGGTTTAGGGTTTAGGGTTTAGGTTTAGGGTTTAGGGTTTAGAGGGTTTAGGGTTTAGGTTTTAGGGTTTAGGGTTTAGGGTTTAGGGTTTAGGGTTTAGGGTTTAGGGTTTAGGGTTTAGGGTTTAGGGTTTAGGGTTTAGGGGGTTTAGGGGGTTTAGGGGTTTTTAGGGTTTATGGGTTAGTTTTTTTAGGTTTAGGGTTTAGGGTTTAGGGACCTTTAGGATTTAACATTTAGGCCTTAAGGTTTAGGGTTTATGGTTTAGGGCTCGGGCTCAGGGTTTAGGGTTTAGGGGTTAGGGTGCATGGTTTAAGGTTTATGACTCAGGGTTCGGGGTTCAGAGTTATGGGTTTAAGGTTTAGGGGTTAGTTATGGGTTTAAGGTTTAGGGGTTAGAGATCAGGGCTCTAGATTTAGGGTTTAGGGCTCAGGGTTTAAGGTTTAGGGTTTAGGGCTCAAGGATTAGGGTGTAGGGTTCAAGGCTTAAGGTTTAGGGTTTATGGTTTAGGGATTAGGGTTTAGGGTTCATGGTTCATGGTTTATGGCTTAAGGTTTGGGGTTCGAGTTACTTGGTTTAAGGTTTGGGGTTAGAGCTCGGGGCTCTGGATTTAGTATTTAGGGTTTAGGGCTTAGGGCTCAGGGTTTAGGGTCTAGGGTCAAGGGTTAGGGTTAGGGTTTAGGGTTTAGGTTTTAGGGTTTAGTATTTAGTGTTTTAGGGTTTAGGATTTATTATTTTGGTTTTAGGGTTTAGGGTTTATAGTTTAGGGTTTAGGTCTCATGGTTTTGAGGTTAAGGGTTTAGGTCACGAGTTCGGGGTTCATCGAATTTGTAGGCGAGAACATTGAAAGAGTCATCAAAATTTGATGTTTTTCATCTGTTGATATTTTGAAGGAGGAAATGTCATATTCTGATTTTCGATCCTTCCAAAGACCCCAGTAGTCCTCAATCCTTGGATGTATAGGGAGACACTATTACTTGGCTTCCATTTATAATGATAGAGATATTTGTAAATTCGTGTTATGACCTCTAAATCTATATGAATTTCAAGTTGCTTGGAAATCACATCACACCCTTCACTAGGATTGATGACTACCCCTATCTTTTTGTTCAGGGGATTTTGAAAACATCCATGGGTTTATCATATAAGGAATTATCAATGAATGGAAGGTCAACTTAAGTCGTAGGCCGTAACTCCCATTTAGAACTAAACAAGAAAGATTTACTAGGCGATTGATAACCCCTTAGTGTTCTTAGCCATTCCCTATTTTATATGCTTATTTTGAACACTTTAGGAAGTTACATCAAATTTACTATCCATTCAGGTAGAACACTTGAACTTTATCTTTCTCGGAGGAGAGGATACTACGAAATTCAATTATGATCCTACACCTCTGCATTGATATATTCTCTATGTTTCTTTTGTTTCCTTTAAGATTAATTTTTTTGTTGTGATGGTTATTTTTTCCAGCTTCGATGGGTCATCTGGCTTGCATAATACCATACATGGAAATATGAGAAATGTGAAATTTGTTTGAGTGTGAATAAATTTACATTCAAGTGCAGTATATGTGGGGAGAAACAAGTTTGGAAGAGATGTGTAATATATGCATTCTGAGGCCTGAGGTAGATGTCATATCCATTTAGTTACTTGTCCCACCTCTCATAAACAAGGTAGTTACTATAAGCGAGACTCAATGATGGTTCTAGGCACGAGACTAGGAAATATTGATGAAATATGGTTTGGGGTTTAGGGTTTAGGGTTTAGGGCTCATGGTTCGGGTTTAAGGTTTAGGGTTTAGGGGTTTAGGTTCGGTTTAGGGTTATGGTTTAGGATTTAGGTTTTAGGTTTAGGGTTTAGGGTTTAGTGTTTATGGTTAGGGTTTACGGATCGAGGTTAAGGATTTAGGGTTTAAGGTTTAGGGTTTAGGGTTTAGGGTTTAGGGTTTTGGGTTAAGGATTTAGTGTTTAGGGATAAGGGTTTATGGTTTACGGTTTAGGTTTTAGGGTTTATGGTTTAGGGTTCAGGGTTTAGGGTTTAGGATTTAATGTTTAGGGATTAAGGTTTAGGGTTTATGGTTTAGGGGTTTAGGTTTAGGGTTTAGGGTTTAGGGGGGGTTTAGGGTTTAGGGCTTAGGGCTTAGGGTATAGGGTATATGTCTAGGGTTTAGGGTTTAGATTTTAGGGCTCAGGGATAAGGGTGTAGGGTTCAAGGCTTAGGGTTTAGGGTTTAGGATTCGGTGTTTAAGGTTTAGGGTTTAGGGGTTTTAGGGTTTAGGATTTAGTTTTTATGGTTCAGGGTTTAGGGTTTAGCATTTAGGGCTCATGGTTCATGGTTTAGGGTTTAGGGTTTAGGGTTTAGGGCTTATGGCTTAGGGTTTAGGGCTTAAGGCTCAGGGTTTAGGGCTCACGGGTAAGGGTTGAATGTTTAAGGTTTAGGGTTTAGGGTTTAGGTTTTAGGGTCTAGGGATCATGGTTAAAGGTTTAGGGTTTAGGGTTTAGGGCTCAAGGTTTACAGTTTAGTGTTTAGGTTTATGGCCTATGGTTTAGGGTTTCGATTGTAGAAGTTAAATGCTAAAATATTTAGGTTGAATGTTGAAATCCTGAAAAATTACCTATGTACTGACCAGATTATACTTTAAAAAACTATCTCCTAAACCATGACTCATGGAGTTGTGAGACTAATTCCATAAGGTGCAGAGTGACCTAATTTCTTATATTTACATAAATAAATTTAAAGTATAAGAAATAATAAAATATAAATAATAATAAATGAAAAACTTAAAACTTATTATATTTATGTAATAGAAGCATGTCATAAAGCATATAATGTTTATACTACATGTAAACGTGTGCATACATAATGTTTATATACATACACACATATACGCGTTATATACACACATATTTTTTTGTTTTCTCTTTTCCCCAAGCCATGCCTCGAGGCTTGGGATCGGTTTGGATCCCCAGCACGAGGCATGGACTGCACTGAAACACACAAAACAACGTGTTTTTCAAGAAAATGTAAAAATGCCACTTCCTCTATGATAAATCAAAATAAAACAATCGATCCATTTTAAAAAAATTATACCACGTAGAGAGCGAGTCTCTTCTTTCTAAAAATATAATTTTTCAAATTTTAACTAATATAAGGTTTCCATATTATTTATTTTCTAACTATGCCTTTTTATAGCTATTTTTGAAGTGTAAATATGTCTATCTTTCATGGTGTATCTTTTTTTGGGTGATCAAATTTTAAAAAAATATACTAGCCCAAACTAGGCATAATTCTATACATATTCAAAAAAAAAAATCTAATTTTGATATTTTTGAGGTAGTTAGGGGGGGCACGGTTGGAGCTCCGTTATTTTCAAAACATAAAATTTTTGTACTAGAAAAATCATAAATAAAAAAATATTCACTAAAAAAATCTTTAAAAAAAATGGAGCCCAAACTAGATGCTCCTAGCTATCTTTCTACCAAAGGGTTTTCAAAAATACTAAATGGTGCTCAAAAAATGGTGGGGGGCACGAAAGTCACTCTATTATGTTTTTTAACAAAAATAGGAGCATCTGTTGGTATTTTAGTTGTTTGTTTGTTGGACTTATGTGCACTCACCCTATGCTAAATTGAAGAACTCTTCATATAATTTATAAGAGACTTTTTCGAGAGAAATTTGGATAAAAAAAGCTAATGCAAAAGGTTTCGTGTCTGGTAAGATGATAAATTGAAAAGTTCTATCTATTTTTCTAAGTTGGTTTCATGTCATCCATTACTCTCTTTTGAGCATAGAAGAAATATGTAAAGTGTGTACATAAGGTGTGATTTGGAAAGTTTATTGATGTTTTGGACATCACGAAGAAGGACTCTCTAGGGTCATGAGTTCTTGTGTGCATCTACATTTACCGATTTAGGTCATGATAAAAGGACATGTTTTATGAAATTTGCAAATACAAGTCAATGTTTAGGTGTTTCATGAAGAAAATATTAGTGTTCAAATAGCCTCTTGATGTCTCCTAAGTTTTTGAAAGGTGAGTGAGAAAATTTGAATTAGGTGGATTTCTTCCTACCGAATTGAAGATTGTGCTTAGTACTAACTCGAATGGTTTTACATTTATATTTGTATGTAAAAAATTGTTTTGAAGCATCAATTCATTTCTAAATCTTATATAAGCTTTCAAGGTGTCTTGATGGAGTCAAATATATGCTCTCATGAAGTATGTTGAAGTCGTAGTTCTATTGATTTCATATCATATTTGCATTGTCCCTCTAGATTAGTAATCTAAGTTGAACTAGTAACTTTCTCTTGATAAATTATTTATGCATTCAAGTCCCTAAATGGTGTAAAGCTCATAGTAATTCATCTCTCAACTGAAACAAGAAAAGTTAAGGGAAATGTGTTTTGAGCCTTAAACATCAAGCTAGGGTTTGGTGTAACATCAAACCCCATCATATTATGCATTTCTTTTGGGGAAAACTTTAGAAGTATATGATCTTGTTGGCATTTTCTAAGCAAAATAATTGGCTTGAGAATTTGTACAATTCTCATACCATACTTGAGAAATGTCTACAATTTTGAGACTAAGAATGTCCATGGATTCTTACTAATCTCTTAACTTTGTAAGAATGTTCAAGAAAAAAGTGATGTCTTGTCCTGGGTATGGTTAATATCACCAAAAAATGAAGATACTTTGAATATTGAGTAAATGAAGAAATCTTTTATACTTTTAAGTATGGAAAATGGTAAGATGCACCTAAACCATCATCTCCTAGAGATGAAGATAGATGAAGACTTGGTCTCCATGATTTGTAAGCTCATTCTTGAATTGTTTAAGTCATTCTAGAGGCCTAAATGCATAATATTGTGACTCCTAGAAATGGTTAGCCATGTAATATACGCATTCAAGTTTTTCATCCAAATGGTCTATCCATTTAGTTACTAAGTTACATTTTTCATTTCGAATCTTGATATATGATTGGTACCGGTCCACAAGTGCATCTTCAATACTTAGGGTTTGTTCCTAGTACTTTTAAGGGTTCAAATGAGGTTTGTAAGGAGAATGGTGGAAAATGGAGAACATTCAAGCTCTTAGAGCATCCTTAAGAGTCTGAACAAATTTAGATGGTTAATGCACAAAAACTTTTACATTCGTAGAGAGCCAAAAGAAAAATCAATATTCTCTTGGTTAGAAGACAAAGCCATAATTTTAGGGGAAAAGGAAGTTTTGATGGTTTATAGGATGTATTATTTGAGTAGATTTTTTGAAGTTTCAAATGATAAAATTTATTTTATTGTTTCTCTTATAGGTTTATGGAGTCATGTCAAATAGGCAACAAAAGAATATGAAATTGATCTAATTTTAATGTTTTCACTTTGGCAATTAGTGACTTATCTCTTGGTTCCTTTCGATTTGATTAGAAGAAGAAAGACATAAAGGTAAGAAGATGAAGTGTAAAAGACATGAAAGAGAGGTATTCTCTTTGTATAAAAATGCTTCATAATGTTTGAATGAGTTTTCCCATTTAGATAAAGAGGCATGATAGTGTGATAGTTTGTGAAGTCATAGTGCGACATAAAATTATGAGCTAACTTGGTGACCCGAAGGCTGTTGATGTAAGCAAATGAGGTGAAGGTGATCAAAATTCATTTGATAAAGAATGAGTTATTCAACAATTTAGGAGTGATGCCTTCCAAAAAAATAGGTGTTTGCAAAATAGTAAACATTTGGGTGTTTGGCATTGAATTAGAAGTAGGTGCTTCAAAACTGGAGTGGGTGCTTGAAAAGTGGGTATCACCACATGGTGAGATCATTTAACAAAAACATGACATGTGTCAATGATATTTCTCTAATTTCCCTTTTATTTATTTTCTCCCTATGCCTTTTATAGCTTAAATTTTGTCCTCATGTAAATATGTCTATCTTCCATGATATCTTGCTTTGATTTTGGGTGTCAAAGGATTTTAAAAAAATGTTGTACTAGTTCAAACTAGGCATTTTATATACATTGATTCAAAAAAAATAATTTTTGATATTTTTGAGGTGTTCAGGGAGGTGCACTTAGTGAGCTCCAGACATTTTTCAAAACATAAAATATTTGATGTTCCAATAGAAGAATTTTATAAATAAAAACATATTCGCTTAAAAATCTAAAAAAATGGAGCCAAACTAGATATAAATAGAGATCTTACTCTACCATTCAGTAAATTTTGTCAAAATACTAAATGGTGCTCAAAAAAATGGTGGGGGCACGAAAGTCACTCTATTATGTTTTTAACAAAAACAAGAGATCTATTAGTATTTTAGTTGAACCTCTGACCCAAACTTAAACTTATCCATTTTCAATAAAATTTAGTAGCTTAGAAACTAGACTCAAAATTCTACGATTCATATTTCTACAACATCTTCCAATTAGAGTGTAACTATTTCAAAAAAACTCAAGTGCTTTTGGGTCATGAAGTAATTTTTTCTAAAAATCGTCCACTTAAGACCCCCTCCCCTTTGACTTGGTGCACTTACCCTAGAATTAGTTCCAAAATAAGTGATGGTCCATAGATGTGATTTGTAATTGTTTAGTTATTCCTCATACTAAACTAGAAAATAGTTTTCACATAGTAAATTTGGGGTATAAGATAGAAGGAGGCTTTTAGATGGTCGATAAATAAGTAAATGGAATGTCGCATAATCAATCCTAAACTAATATTACCAAGTACATCAAGACCAAATTTTGATCTCCTGCGACCCGAATGGAGTTACACAACTTGTTAGATTCAAACCTCCATGTATTTAAAGCCCTTAACACAATTATGCTCGTGACAATTTTTAGTAACATTGTTAATCAAGCTAAATAAAATTATGAGAACCGTTTAAAATAAAGCTAGATTATATTGTGAGTACATCCATATAGGGATAGCTAAAGTAATATAATTACATCCTCTATAGAGTAAAATAGTCTATGTGCACTCTTATAGAGAAGAAAAATATAAATAAAATCTAATTCACCAAAAAATTGATGATGTGATGTCATGCCCCAAAAGCATGTGTATGAATATGATGAGTATGATATGTTTCCTCTTTTAAAATTTGATATAAACTTGTGAAGCTCGCATTTCAAAATAGAGTTAAACACACCATGTGTAAGATAAGATATGAAATGATTAGTGTATAACATATATTAAACACATAACTTGATATAATCTTGATGTCATATATAGTATGGGTAATTTTTTCCTATGGCCTTAATATGTAAGTAGTGTAACATCAAAGAACAATATACCTCTTAGATGGGTTCAAAATATAAAGTGTAAGATCAAGAACAATATACTTATACGGGCTCAAGATATAAGCATTATAAGCTCAAGAATAATAATGCTTGATATGATCTCAATATATAAGTGGTGTAATATCACGAACAATATATGTCATATGGGCTCAAGATATAATCATTGTATCATCATAATATATAACAATGTAAAGTATGAATAGAAGACTCTTCCTTCGCATGATAAAATACATAGCAATCTAACCAACCAATAGAAGCACTTTGCATGATATAAATCATAAAAAAATGACATGAACCTGATGCAATTGCACACCAACTATGAGAGTAATCGTGACTCATGGCATGCGAAATATATAACCAAACACAAGCAAACACTTAGTACATTGATGTCACATATAACAAAGGAGAAAACATATGCGGCATTGAAATCACATCAAGCACATAGTAGTAGGCACCCCAAATAGAGACATGTTAATCATGATGAAAACATTTCTAATATATGACATGACACAAATTAGTCACAAATATAAAGGTATATATTCCTCCATCGAACATGGGATGTGCCTAAATAAATTGTGTAAAACTATATTCACGTGTATTCATTATCCATTGACCACCTTAGTATTAAAAATATATACTATAAAATCACACATAAAATAATTTAACTAGGGTTTATGGCATATTAACCAAAGTGAGAAAGTTTGTTTACACTTTTGTATTTTTTTGATTTTGTGTTTATTTCAAAATGTACTTAAAATACAATTCGAATGGTTAAATTGAAATATAAATTTGGGGTGAAGATAAATATATGCAAGTTTTTTTCTATAAATGTTGTTATTTTCTTCCATGTTTTTAAATCCATACGGTTCATAAATTCTGATTCCTTGAATTTTAATGAATGATAAAATTAATCATTCATGATCAAATTTACGGGGTAAACGAAAATTTAAATTTTATTATATTAAATAAATTCGTTTTCTTGATGAAATATAATTATAAATATATTAAAAATAAAAATTTATAATTATGTAAATAGTTTGGTGTACAAATTTATCTCGGAAGGTAGTTATAACATAGATAAATGTATTCTATTTAAATTGGAATACATATACTTGATTACTTTTAAATAAATACAAGTTTATATCATATTTGTATAAACTTGGTTGGAAAGTTTATCATTGGTACATATTCAAATGACATCTACATAAGCTATATACAAGCTCCTCTTTTCAAATTCAGTTATGACATTTATTTAGTTTATATCAACATAGATTACACACAAATCCATCGTTCATACTCATATCAAATTTTCAAATGCTCTACTTAAACATACAACTCTTTTAGTTGCTCAATAATTGATACACTAACTCTCTCGGTGACCAAATATCGATCATATGATGGTGCAAACATCCTAATGCAAGTTCCAATGATGTAAGCGGTATAATACTAGTTCTAAATGGTGCAAGTAGCCCAATGCTAGTTCTCATATAATATATTTATGCACTTTGTATATAACGTAATGCGGGCATAGTTTGACAGGATAAATGAGTTATTGTCATTCTATGGTTTATTTCACTTTACTTTTCATATCGGTTTCATATATTGATTGTATGTCTCTATTGAGCATTAATACATGTATTTTCTATGTTGTTGTAAATTTCACATTAGATTGGCATGGGGCCACAATCATTAATTTCATACATCATCGTCATATGATTGGTATGTGGGGTTTGTGTTCACTTGTTATTTTCTTTTAATCAATATTTGAAAATACTATATTAAATGGGAGAAATTATACTACCCAAAATTTCGTTATGTGCACTTGAAAAATAAAACTTTGGAATTTATCTTAACATTATTTCATTCATCCACTTATTGGCTAATTAAAGCTTCATATTTTACTCCAACCCTAAAGTTATTAGTTTGTAGTTGTTTCTCTAGCTTAGCACTTCATGAAGCAATGTACCTCATACATAATAGATGTTTAGACTATCTACACACTACCTCCTCACTTAGATTTGATTCCGTATTTAGCCTAGACAAGTTTGTGGGCCATGGACATGATTGGCTAATGAATATATCCCTAAAATGACGAGCATATCCCTTATAATTGCAAGGGACATTATTCAAATACACAAGTTACCTTGTCCAGGAATAGGGTTGGTGAGTGGGATATTATTGGCATAAATCGTCTAGGAAACCCATATCAAAGACACACTCTAAAAAGTTCATTGGGAAAAGAATTGAAGAATCTCTCCCTTACAACATAACTATAAAAAGTTACTCATAGTTTTCAAACATCTATGTTCCCCAGATCACACATTTATGCACTACAATCAAGCCAAATGTCAATTATCAATTGTTAGTGGCCAAATCAAGGGCTCCATATTGTTTTCTTTCTATAACCTCCACATCATCATATGATTGGGAGAACTATATATGTGGCTTGATCCATCTTTAGAATATTGGTACGTGATACAACACTCATCGCACCATTTGGGTCAATCCATATCAAGTCGTACTAACCCCTTTTAGGTCAAATCAAGAAAAATACATGTACAAGGAAAATACATGTATAAGTAAAAAATCATCAATGTGGAGATATAGATACAAGAAATAGGTCCAGAGACACAAGAAAAGTAGGTGACATAGTCGATTGTATATTCAATCCCAAGAGGAAACAATTGTCAATAATCGGATAGGTTTACCCCTAGATGAACATATTATATGTTCAATTATAGTTTACTAGATTTCCACATAGCTTGATGAAACTCTACATAGCTTCCTCATGTCCGGTTTTAAATAGCTTGATGACACTTGGCATAGCCTCTTGTTGATCTTCTAAAATTCCCATAGTTTAACATATTACAAAATATATTTGGATAAGCTGTGTGGAATTTTTGTAGTCAACATTTTGAGCCATAAAGCAGGAAACTTATTTACGGACAAAGAATAGAAAGTGGTGAGGATTGTAGAAAAAATTTATTTGAATTAATATATATGATAGCCTCCTATTACTTTTCTAAGTTCTACCCTTCAAACTTAATCTCGTGCACATGTGTATACCTGTTATGGCACGTTGTGATTTTTGCAACGTGTTGCACCGACATATCACACTAGGTATATCCTTAGTGCACTCACTCAAGGTAAAATATTAAACTAGTTCCCTTCGTGTTTGGTTACATCATGAAGTGCATTCAAATATTTATTTTACTCGTGTTACCACTTAAGCCAATGCAAACAAGAATACTAGTGTGTGAAAGCATAAATAAACAGCATTAACATACTCTTAAATCAATGAAAGCACGTGATAATCATAATATCCTTGTGCACGACCAATATAATGTACCAATGTTCTCAATTACAATGAGATATTAGCAATTGATGCGGAGCATCAAGAGAAGATGATGGCATAGGGTTTATTTTAGTACATTTATTATGATAAGGCTAAGTAATCATGCTTTGCACAAGTCAATATAAAGAGAAAAGTAACTACGATGGAGTCTTAGTTGTCTTCAGAGGTGGAAATTAGGTGTCATAAGCATAATTAAGGCTATTCTTAAGATGTATTATGAAATATAAGTGGTTGAGAATGAATTGAGAGTGAGTATTGGGTGTATTTTCATCCGTTTTCTAAAATTTGAGGATTTAGTTATGAGGTTGAGCTCATTTAGGAGCTAAGAACAATATCTAGGAACTTAGCAAGAAGAATAGGAGCTATTCGATGGAAATGAATCATGAGAGATGATTCAAGGAATGTAATAAGGTTTGAGGTGAATAATAAGATGATATTTTGATATCGTAGGTATTTTGATCATGTTTATGTGTTTATCTTTACTGATTAATAGACTATGTATTGAGTGTTTTGTCTCGGCCAAGACTTGTAAAATGGCAGTCAAAGAAAAGAACTCAATCTTCATAAATCTGTAAGTGCATGCACAATTGAGATAAAGTTAGAGGATCCATGGAAATTTTTTGTAGAACTTGAAAACTATGACCTTACACCGTAGCTTCAATATATGCTCTCGGCTCAAATTTAGGGCTTGATGTAATTTGACTCCTATCCAACCAAATTACTTAAAATTTGGGAAAATCTCTATTTTAGTCAAGACAAGAAGTGCATTAATTCTCATAATTTTACTCACACAAGTGCACAAGATATAATGGGTTTTACTGAGGCGTGTTGTAGCGGTGCCCATGAAGATCGAAAAGGAGGTTGCATGAGTGGTCAATAATAGAGTCAATTTCTAAATCTTGGTATTCATTATGGTCATGATTACATAGGTAAATTCATCAATTTTTAGGTGATTTCATAGCTTTGGGTGTCACTTTGTCAAGATCATGAGTCGAGAATGGGCCTAATTGGCACAAGTATATTCAACAAGAGGTATAATTTGGTATAAAGCAATAATATATGAAAACTATATATGAGTTAGAACTCCATAAAAGGGTTTCAAGAGCGATTATTTGTTTATAGGGTTGTTTTGCATTAATTTGAGATCCAACTCAATTTTATGTATAGTAGAGGGCTATAAGTGAACTAGGCTTAAAGAGAGATCTATTTTGTAATGTAAGGGTATGATGGTTGAAAGGGTTTAAACACCTTGATATAAGGTGCATAAGGTGTTACAAGAGTGTAGATGTTGCTCCAGAACCCTAGGTCAAGTTTTGATCATGTTGACCATTGAGACCCTATACTAGCTACTCAATAGAAGTATGGAGAATATTGCATAAAGACTGGGACTAGAGAGTATGTTGTTAAGAATTGATGGAATATGGAGAATAGAGGTGATAATTGGAGTAAGAGGATCGATTAAGGTAAGTGGAGTCATGAAAAATAGTCACAGTACACCCTTTTCATTGTTTGTTTTCACATGAAATGTAATCTCAATATAAGTGCATGTGTAGCAGCAGCTAGATATATCTAAGGGTGTTTTGGAGCATATGAATAGTGTTATGGGAAATCATTAAGAGATCCTCACTGCATGGGAAGACATGAATCAACATAAACAATTTTTGAGTCCTTGTATGAAGGGATAGGAGATCTAAAGGTAAGATTGAAAACAAGTATATATATATATATATATATATATATATATATATATATATATATATATATATATATATATATATATATATATATATATATATATATATAGGTAAAATCTATATAACCTTACACTAGAATGATAACCTCTTAATCATCCATTCATAAAAATTTATCTAGCTTTCAAACTATGTCAACCAATCTTAACAATGCAATAAGAATAACCATAACAACCTTAATAACCTTATCAACCCTTTTACATTAATCCGTCATGGAGTATATATATTGATGGAGTATTTCCTTTCATCGCTTATATAGTAGTTACATTGGCCCTTGAGTTATGTTTACATAAAATTGAATTTAAGTCAAGAATGCGATCTGACACACATGCACTGATTCCACCATTCCTTGTCCTTTGGCTCTACATAGAGGTTCTATCTTCTTGTAGAACTCACTCCAATAATGAATTTCTCTTGTCTTGTTATACATACGTAAGGCCCAAAATAACTAGTTAACTCTCATTTTTCTTCCCCTTAATTGGAGGTCCCAATGAATCCTTGCATCTACGCAAAAATGCTAATATAACCACATTTCTTTTACACATGTGATCATAGAAGTCCTTATCAAATCCCCGTGTTCTAAAAAAAAATCTTCACTTAAACTTTCTCCATGAACAGGCTTAGAATCGTTAGTTATTTTGAGGTGTGCTCCATCAAAACCTTTCCAAAACAATATGTGTATGTTCCAAAATTGAGGTACCTTATACACTTAATGAAAAGAATATTTAACCAAAATCCTATTTTTCTCAACAAAATTGGGGCCCAATGTTATCCCACACTAGTGTAACTCTCCCATATGTTATCAAAAGTCTAAAAAGTGGAAATATCTTTTCTCAAGACATTATTTTAATTAACTTATAATAATTTTCCATGCACATAATTAAATTGTACATCGATACTACTAATTAACCCAAAGATCAAATTAAAACTTTATACATTGTTTTCATAAGATTCCATACAAAATTATTACCAAAAATTAGTTCATAAATCAATGATAATTATTAGAGTTACATCATATTTTGTATCCAAGTATGAGATAACATTCATGTCTCAAGTACAACATTGTATAATAACAAACTTAGTACAAGTATTAAAAGTAATGATAACTCGTTCTTTCCAAAATTTCCTTTCAGAAGTTCATGTGTACATGTCCATCTCAAATGTGTAATTGTATCGAAGGAGAGCATCATCGAGCACTGTTTCTCCTACCACATAACCTTTCAATTCCCCACACACCTCTCGCATGACGATAGGGGCCTGACCCTTCACGAGGAAGGTAGATTGAGATAATTAACTATCAACAAGAAATAGTAAATTGACTCATTGAGAACCATGTAAATATGCCCAAATTCTAAAAATATAGCCCATCACTAGATTACAATAACCAATACAATCAAATGATTCTGACTAGTCTAGAATAAGGATAAGTGAACTGACAATGCATATAGCTAGATACATTATTTCAGCCAAAGTTTTCTAGCTATGCTAAGGGTAAGTGCATGGAAATGGGGGACCAAAAGGGGGTCAAAAGTGGCCACATTTTTCCTAAAATTAGAAAAACCTAAACTTCAACTAATAATTTGGCATGCATATGCTCAAAATTTGAAAATGTGATAAGAATAAGAATTGTAGTGCTCGGAATCTAGTTTCTAAACTACTTATTTTTTAAATGGTGGAGATTAAGAAGGTCAAATGTGGTGCGCACACAAAGTGTGTCTATTTTTGTGTCAAAAAGATAACAATAGGTTGTGTGTGCGCCTCCCCCCACCCCCGCCCGTTTTGAGTTCTATAAATTATTTTACAAATCCCTTCAATAGAAAGTTAGCTAAGACCATGTATGAGGTCCCACTAATTTTTCATAATTTTTGGATGAATATATAATTTTTACTAATTTTCAAAGTGAACACATCCCAAAAATGAAATATTTGTGTGTACACCTCGTAATTTTGAGAAAAATAGTCAATTTTTTTAATGTGTGTAGAATGGAGTTTAGATGAAGCCTTTTTAAAAAAATTGGATGAAAAAATCATAAATTGTGTACAAAAAAATATACATACGTTTTGAGAAAAAAGAAGGCACTAGTAAAAGAAATTAAGGATGAAAGTCTTAAACTAATCGATTTTAGAAAGAAGTATATTGTCACAAAGGTAAAATCGAGTTTGACATCGTAATATAAATTTTTTAGAATATTATTTTATAACACATGAGAAATCGGGGTGTACACATGAGATTGTTATGTTTTTGTAAAACAGAAGTTATTCACGGATTACACAATCCAAACCTTAGGTTTGGATACCCTAGGCAAATCCAAGCTTATGGATTTGGAATTTTCAATCCTTAAAGATAAAACGTGAGTGTGTTATTACACACTTTCGCGTTATATACGAGTGCATATAACACACTCGTGTTCTTCAGTTAGTAATGTTGTATATGTGTATTTGGAAGGTATATATTTACAAAAATAAATGTTTAAGTTTTCATTTATTAATATTTACACTATTATTTCTTATTTATTAATATTTATACTATTATTTCTTATCATTTAAATTTATTTTAGTAAATATAATAAATTAGGGTCACTTTGCACCTTATGGAACTAGTTTCACAACTCCATAAGTCATGGTTTAGAAGATAGTTTTTCATATTCTAATCTAGTCAATACATAGGTATTTTCATAATTTCAACATTCACCCTAAAGATTTTAGGGTTTAAATTATAAAATTGATATCTATTTTAGGAAAGAATATAGTCATTGTTTAGGTTTTGGGGCCTTCTTTATTTGTTATTGACATGTTGTCATCCAAAATCTATAGCTATTATAATGGAGTTTCTCCAAGACCCTTGACAAGTTTCACTTATTCAACGCAACTCAGCTTGTTTCTCTAATCGATACCACTCTATCCCCTCAAATGGTGGAATTTACTCATTTTATGTTTTCGTATATTCTATATATTTTTCATTGGAACTAGGTGGGTGGTTTCAGTTGATGACTCTTTATCGCGCTCCTTTTACATGTATTATCAACAATTATTGTCTAGATTTGTAATTAGCCCTAGAGATGAAGTAAAAATTCACATCATAAAGCTCCAATTAGTTTCACATAGCTCAATTTAATCAATATTTCTTCTTTTATTGAACCTTTAGTAGAGAGGAAATTTTTCATGAAAAATTTCTAACATGAAAAATTGAAACTTTTGATCACGACAACTAAGCCCATAATTGAAAATTTTGCTTCCCAATTATTGTGCATCATTCCTCTAATATCATGCCATCAATTTCGCCCTCACCATGGCTTAGAGGAAATTGATATCAATATTTTAAGTTTTTTTAATTTTCAAGGAAGAGTGTTTAATGTGATTGATGAACTTATTGAGAGTTTTTTTAATTTTCAAGGAAGAGTGTTTAATGTGATTGATGAACTTATTGAGATTCGATGAAAGACAACTTCCTCTGGAGGCTTAAAAGGTCATTTTTGGCCATTTTTAGTGGAAACACCCTTTAGAATCCTTTAGAGAAAATATAAATCATATAGATGTGGTGTTGAAGATAATTAAAGATTTCTAAGGTGGTTTAGGAAAATTATGTGAAGAAAATTTTATTCAGGAACAATCTGAACAAAATCCGGGTCATCTAGGTGCAAGGAATGAAAGCTCCAATAGTGAAAGTTGACTTCTATGGAAGATTCTGGGAGTTCTAGAAGGAGTTAGGAGACAAATGAATAATCATCAAAAAAACTCTTAGAATCCTCTACAAGATAGAAATATTATCTTTTTCTAAGGCTCAAACATTTCCTAAGGCAATTCAAAACATAGTAGTTGTTCCTCTCGGTTCAAGATGAAATATGCCCAAAATTTGAGGTTTCAGGAAGAATTGGATCTCAAAATGGATTCAATGATCTCATAAAGTGTTTTGGATTCAAAATCATATAAGTTTTACCCCAAAACACTTTCCTATGCTCTCAAGGTGAAAATATCATTTTGGTGTCCTAATTTGGACACAATGGGAAAACCCAACTTTCCAGAAGTCACAGAGGTGAAAATATCATACTTTTTACCAACATTTTCACAATCTTATTATAATTTTCTCATAACCACTACTTTAATATAATCCATTGTTTGATGAGAGGAAGATGAATTAGAGGTTTCCTCATCTAAATATAGGTTGAAGGTATGTGGAACTACAATATAATAACAACATCTCTAAAATGTTTTTGTCTAACCCACATGACCAAGTTTTATCACACCCCAATCTTGGAAGGACATTTTAGGAACTTACTTAGGAGGAAATACATTTGCATCCCCTACATAATATAAATGGTTAAAAACATCAAAAATCATGTGTATCCTAACTTATGTAGTGTCATAACCCCTCTAGGATATCATTGATGATGCTTGAAAGAGAGGTGAGATAGCAGGAATGGTAGTATATATTCCACCATTGATGCCATGTCAAGTGAGGCATGCCCCATAGTTGGGTGCTAGGTGGTATTTCTATAGGGAACAAGAGGAGTAGAGGGACTATAGGTTATAGAGGTGGGGGAAAAACATGAGAGACAAGTTTTTAGGAGGAGAGAGAGAAGTAGGGGATGACACCATGAGCAGTAATTGTATAGACCTAGATGATCATATATTTCATCCTAGATACATATAGTATGAATTATGTGATGTAGCAGCCCAAGCAAAGAGTAGAGGATCTGAGGGGATCATATATGATTTGGTGCCTTGAGATAGGTGGGCATAATTGATAGGAGTATGTATGTCGAGATATGATGACGACATGGCACTTTTGGGAGGCTGAGGAAATGAATCCATCATGATTGAGATACTTTTACGTTGCATTCTAATGTGTAACATTATCCTATGCATTGCGGAGTGTTATACGTATGTCAATATTCCTTTGCTCTACTTCATTTGTCATCTTTATTAACACAATATTGGCTTGCACGTTTGATAAATGTGTAGATACAAAAATTAGGAGCTTACTTTAAGGGTCTATTTTCCCTTTTAGCTCACTGATTACATCCTTGTTAAGCTCAAAGTATGCTTCCTCCATATGTGTTTACATGTAAAATTACAACATCAAACACATCCTTAGATGAGCTTGGGATTTTTCAAACATTTCCGAGCCATGTGGTTCATCTGCACTCAAGGAGATCTAGAACATTTCCCTTATAACCTTTTTAAGTTCATCAATATAAGTCATGCGCCCTTGGGGAGGTGATTTATGCCTCGACCTCCTTGATCTATTTGATGACTCTGGGATTTTTCCTATTACATGTTGTTCTTGCACCAACTCTTTTTATTCTTTCTCGAGCTATTCCATTTTCTCGGGATCTTCATGCTCCTCCTCTCACACATGCTTAATTAAATTTTTCCATGTTGTTGTAAGTTGGCATGTTTTCTTTATGACACCATTCTTGATATCACCTTCATGGCCCAATGCGTGTCGATTATGCTCACGATCTTACACTTCCAGATATGTGATGTCCAAGGATTTCCAGCTATTACTTCTTACGGGTGCTACATCTCTGAGTACTAATAACTTGTTTCCTCCATTGTCTTATTTTTCTTTTGTGTCCTCTTCATTAGTTCCATTTCTTATATGTGTGAAATCATTTTACAACTCAATAAATTACATGCCCTATATCTTGAAATCCTTACCACATGGTTTCAAATGCTCACTTGGCATGTTTCTTGGCTTAACAAACAAGAACAAATAAAACAAACATGCGACAGAGAGGAAACAAACCACACAACAAGGAAAAAAACCTAACTCACCTATGGTACATGCGGGGACAACCCGCTTTCACTGTAGCACTTTTACCCTTTTGGATATTGTCATGTGTGGGTAGCACCGAAATATTTTTACTTAGTAAACTCATTGAATGGTTTGATGAAGTGTGACACTTTCCTCAACTTCTTATATTATATTAACAAGTAAAATGATACAAGATAATTCAACAAAAAAGTGGGTGGTATGAGAGCATGCCCCAAAGCCACGAACAAACTAGGCCAAGCCTAGGAAAATAAATAAATAATACATAGTCACAACAAGAAAGATACTAAGCATCTCCTAAAAGATTGACTAGTGCGGGTGAATCATGGTCATTAAGCCAACCCGAGATCCGGAAGGTCTTGCCACTTATCAAGCACCTCCCAGCCAGATCCAAGACGACCCTCCTCTTCATTGTCTTCTGTAGTGTCGCGAGTGGGCGAGATGGCTAAGGCCATATGTGGAAATTTATCCGGCGGGGGCAGAAGACTCCACCCATCATGAGTTCGCGGTCGGGGGAGTTCGGCAGCCCCCAACCTGAGTTTCCTAGTGGGGATCCCCAATCATGGTGATGAGCTAGTGGCAAGGGAAGAAAGATCTCCGCCTCATATGCTAATTGTGAGGGGAATGGAAGCCCGAGTGAATGAGTGGCGTTAGAGCAACTCGGTCGACCACCTCGGGGACAACCGCCATGGGGCGGAGAGCACTGAGTAGGAGAGGGTGGTTCTCAAGCCACATTGCATGGAGCATCACCCCAATGTTAGAGGAGATTCTGGAGGTGCTCCACTTTAAGGGCCACTTTATTCACTTGCACTTATATTTGCAGCAACACATTGGAGATAACCATCGACTTATTATAAATAGAAAATTGTTGATCAACTTTAGCATGAGAAAATAAACAAGAGTTCCTTTCTTTCCAAAGCCAAAAAATTTCCCCTCTGAAAGCATGCCAAATTTGGCCAAACATGTGAGGCATCTAGGATTTTTGCCTAGAAAAATATGTTGCAGTGAAAATTCTAGTCTAAAGGGAGAAAGAAAGAATGGATCCAATTCCAAGCCTTTTGGGCTTTACTACAAACCAGAAAAGGTGGGATAGGGTTTCCAAGTGCCCACAGAATGGACATTTGGGAGCTAAACACCAATCTAAACCAAACAGGCACCAATCGGTAGGTCTTGGTGGAGAATACACCATAAAAAGTGAGTGATTTTAGGTTCCACACAAGTTTACCAAACAATATCGAATCTCCTTCTCCAAATGAAAGGGAAGAATGAATCCCCCATCTATTGTTGAGTTTATCAACCATGGGAAGATGGGAGACAACCAAGAGTATCCTTTGATGGTAGAGTAATTCCTGAAGGGAGTATCCATGAAACCATTTCCAATCTCTCCACCATGGATGCGAGGAGATCACAACAATTTTGTGGCTCATATGATCTAGAACAAAGGTGATAATGTCAGCAATGTTGGCCCAATCCTAAGAGGCAAGATGGAACTTGGATTTGAGCTCATCCCGGGGATAAGCCATTTTGAAGGTGCTTACAAAAGAGGTCCTGGATGGAATAAATTCCACGCTTGAAAATTTTAAGCACGTAGGGATCCTGGGGACCTCTGTAAGACACCGATCCTAGAATTGGATGACAAAAACCACCACAAGGAGTGATGGTTAACAGATAGGCCATTATGAAAAATCATCACCCTTCCATTGGAGCCATGGTTTGATTTGTTCCCATGCTTTCCAGATACTTTTGAGAACAAAGGTGCCGACCACTTTGATAGGCATAGGGGCGATGAGAAGATTGACAAACCTAAACCCTTCCAAGTTATCTTTCCATAAGGGAACCCTCCTCTATGCCATGGTGCAAAAGCACTTTCCAAGATTCTTGTCCTTTAATGTTGTGAATTATCCATTTAGAACACAAGTTTCTTTCCTTGATGCAAAGATGTCAATAAGGCCCATTCCTCCATATTATTTGGACAGGCAAAGGCAGGTCTCCCATGCAAATCTATGAAATCCTTTTCCAGAAACAACATTGGACCAAAGAAAATCTTTGAGAATCCTTTCCAACTTCTACACATTTTTTTGGATGGGACCTAGCAGGAGGAGTAATAAACATGAGTGGCTTCAAGCACTTTGGAGTAAATCTGGAATTTACCCACTAAAGACAATAAATTTGGTTATCAAATACTCCAATTTTTAGCAGGTTGTTGAACAACATATTGCCAAAGATCAACAAGTGATGCTTAAAAGAAAAGGGGATGCCGAAATTTGAACATCTCACCATGAGCAATCATCTTCCAATCATACGAAGCCATCCGGGGTGTGGGAAGGAAGGATTGCTTGTAGCATTTTGTTTTCCACCATTGAATGGATGAACCAGATATTAAGCAAAAAGTATCGAGGCACTGTATGACATTACAAATGTTATTTCATCCTCAATGAGCATAAGAAAGGAATCATCAGTAAAGTGGTCATTGAGCAAGTTGGGCACTATCGGAAGAAGGAAAGATAATCCCCCTGACCAGCCCTTGAGCTCTTGGCTTTAGCAAGCAGATATCCAAAACCTTCCTCCGTGAGAACATAAAGAGCCGACTCAAGGGGAAACCAATGAATGGACGGAAGAGGCCAAACAAAGCCGATTTATGCCCGTTAATGGTGATTTGAGATGATTCATTAGAAGAGCATCTTGACAGATTGAATGAAAATAGGACCAAATCCCAACACCTGGAGCATGGCCAAGATAAAAGGCCATTCTATCCTATCGTAAGCCTTCTCAAAATAAATTTTAATGAAAAGGGATGGCTAACTAGACTTGCGGGCCCATTCCATACCTTCCCATATGGATATGATGTTGTCTAGAATGTATCACCCTTGGATAAATATAGTTTACTCCGGATGAATAATGGCTTGAAGAATGTGTGAAGATCGAATGGAAAAGGGCTTTGGAAATAATCTTATAGGAAACATTGAGCAAGGTGATAGGATTCCAATTGGTGATCAAATCGGGGTCCCTAGGCTTGGGTATGAACTTGATATTCCCTTTGTTAATATGAGCATGAAGAGACTAATTCTGGAAACCTTCAAGATAAACTTGAAAGAGGTCCGGACCAATAGTATCCCAAAGCAATTTGTAGAACTCACATGGAAACCATCGTAACGGAGCCTTGTCATTAGCCATTTGTATGACTACTTCATGAAGGTCATCAAGGGTGAGCATGCGATTGCATTTGATCTTCTATGCTGAGATATATTTGTAGGGACACAGCGGCTAAACATTCTTCTAAAGCAACACGTCACTCATCCAAAGGAGATTGAGCTTGAAAAACCAACTTGTAATGGTTGACAAAGGCCTGCAACATATGTTGGGGTTTCGTGAGTTGAGTCCACCATCATTAATGGCTCGTATTTTCATAAAATAATGCTTGGATTTGAGGAAAGAAAAATTTTTGAAACATGATCCCCCACTTTAAGCCAATACATATGGGCATGATTTGAGCACCTTGAGCATTAAAATTATCCACTGATTTGAATCTTCTAGTGGAGCTCTACCACCTGAGTTACGAGATTTTAGAAAAAATGTTTCTTCAAGTGCCACCACCGCTGGCTAAGAGCGGAGGAGGTAGTGGAGTATGATTTGTGTGAATTTTGGCCACCTTTCGACCATAGATTACGAGGAATTTGGTCATCTAGTCATCACATCCTCCCATCATTGGATCCAGTTGGAATTAAGAGGTGGATGATAATGTTGCAGGTGACTAGGCCGAGGCATTAAATTCCACACACGCTTGATATGATTGAGTGTGGGCCTATGTTCCATCAAGGCAAGTATTGAGAAAAAATGGCTCCTTTATGACAAAAGGGTTCTATCTTTCCAAGTGATGTGAAATCGGATAGGAAATGGTCCAAAAGGACAAAATTTGGCATCACTTCCATAGGAAAGGAAAAGGTGTTGTCAAACTCAAAAAAATCTTGAGTTGATAACATGGCTCTGTTGAGCCATTTGAGAACCAATCCGATCTACCTTGGAGATTGGACCAAGTAAACCAAGCTTCAGAGGTGGGTGTGCGAGAGGTATGGGGTCATTAAACCCAAATTTATTGTGCATATAGAACCACACTTCCATTTCACCAGCTATCCATCACATAGACAAGTGCGCGTACTTATCAGAGGGAAGCTCTACCATATTAAAGTCCACCACATATGACCCAATAAGCATCAAGAATTTCATTAGTTATCCACCACCAAAGATCGACTCTTTCACCGCATCATTAGAGGCATAAATATTGATGAAGCCAAAGGGTAGCTTTCAATATTAAATAAGGCCCAGATGGCATGATTGGTGGGGTCGACACCGTGGGCCATAAAGAAGGGCCACCATTTGGGGAAAAAAGGAGATCAAACCCCATGCCCATGCTCATGATTACTAGTAAATGTCGGTGGTCATCGGAAGATGATGATTTACAAACCATCTCCAACTGAAAACCTATAACTTTCACTTCTTGCAGACATAACATATCTAAATTGGTAATTTTTACAAGCATCATGAATGATATACTTGCGATTGGATTCTATAAGACCCCACACATTCCATGACATGCAATTCATGAGAAACAGTGGTCAAGGGCCATACCATGTTCCTCCAAGCCATCTAAGGCATCAAATTGATTTTATAGAAATTGAGCATTGTTGTGCTTTAGAAAGTCCTGCGACTCAATTTTCCTTCATCCGACATACTCTATATTATACTCCTCCTCTATATATTCCACACAATGTGTTGGACTATGATCATGGCTAGAAATGGGGTGGTTAGAAAGACTTCGGGCCATTTTGGATGGGCCATGTGAACCAGATTTACTAACAATAATTATGAAGAAGACAAAGAGTCGAAGAATTTTAGATGGAGTTTGATAGTTCCAAAAGAACTAAGGCTTCATTAGGCATGCTTTAGAGAACTTGGGAAATGGGAACTAATGAGTCATTGAAACTGACTCCTTGGAGCAATGTTGATCATGGGTTGTTCCTTAATAGCTGGCTCGGTCGAGCCAATGTTCCCGGCTACCTTACTTTGAGTTGATTTACTCTTATTTTTCACCCTCCAATAGTTTTCCACCCTTCCTCCTGGGAGGTTTGGAAAATTCAGAGACCACCTTAGGTGTTGGATGATTATGCAAAACATATATAGGATAATCCTTGATCTTATGATTAGAGACTTGACAACGAAAAACAAGTGTTAGGTAGGTTAATATATAAAACACATTAAGAGTAGTAATTATCTCCATTTGAATTTCCAAACTTTTTCAACTCTTGAGAGATTTAGAATTCAACACATACATGTTTCGAGGCAAAGCATTATAAAATAATTAGGGTTCCATTCATACCACTTTCCCTATGGAGGAGGCAATTTGGTGTAGGAAATGAACACATGGCGAGTAAACCAAGGAACTCCACCCACACATGAACTTTAAGGGCAGCATACTCAGAAACCACAAAATATTTGGTCCAAGGAGAAAGGACCAGAAGTGAGTTACACACATACCAAGTGGTTGAATGGTTCAAAATGGCATGGCATGCGATGGGTCAAAAAAATGGAAAAGGAAAAACCCTTTGGTCATGTTCTACATACTTTCAAGCCGGATGCCATGAGCATCCCAGGCCGAGTTGACCCAAGACTTTAGCATGCTTTTAGAGGGGATGCAGCCCACAAAATACCCAATAAGACAAAACTTTTCTAACCATTGGCATGCAACATTAAATTCAAGAATAGGTAAAATAACATCAGGAGGAGAGTCATTACCTTGTGAAAGACCTTTGGAATGAGCTTCCTTGGGCGTTTCTGTGGCAGCACCATTGTTAGAATCTCCACAAGCTCCAGCCACAACACCAATAGTTGGGCTTGAGGTGGAAGGAGACATTATATAGGGGCACCCAAAGGATAAAAAACCCTAGAGCTTACTTTGGAAAGGTATAATCTCGCGGCAGACTGAATAGGTCGCGGTATGACATTCACAAAACCCTTGTAGAGTGTTTTTCCTAATAGAGCTTCCTCAATCACCAATCCATTTTTCATTCACTTGTGATTGTGATTTCACATTCTTCATCCTCACACTACCACAAGATTAATTTTTGACTATTTCGGGCTCACCTTGTTCAGAACTAGCCTCATGCTCTCCAATGAGAAACTACTCCTGATTTGTCATGTTCTCTATGACAATTGCTTCTGTGAGATGGCTCTTGGTAGGTATTTTGAAATCTTCAACATCATCATAGACCTCCTTTTGATTCATGTTTGAAAACTACCCCAAATTATTTTCTTTCATACTCACCAACTCATGTTTGACCCATTACATGTTATGACATGGCTTACATAGAATTTCACTCTCTTGAACAGAGAGTGGACAAAAATTTGGGGACAAAATGGAATGATCATCATTCTCATCATGGGCTATAACAATACTCTCTGTGATGGAGGTACACATGGGAGATTCAAGCACCTTCATTTCATCTCGTTCATTATTGATACAATCTTCTCCACCAAAAGGGAAAAGAAAAATTCATACTCATTTGGAAAGTCTTCACATTGGGTCTCGAGGAAATGGTTGAACACTTGGAACTCACATTCCCAAATCTCATTGAATATCACCCTTTTTTCTTCATGAGTGGTATCATCCTTGAAATACTTGAGTACTTTCATACTCATACATTCACCATTGAGAAGGTATTCTTCCTCAAATGGAAAAGAAAAAGATTCATTTTCACAATCATGTTCATTATTTAATCCTTCAATTTTTTTACCTCCAAAATCCTTCTAGAACTCTTAGAATCATCTGAAGGTTTTAGCTTTCACCATGTTAGGACATTCATTCCCTGCACCAAGAAGACCTCGGTCTTGCACAAGTTGTCCCTAAATCAAATTTTCTTTCATAAATTGCTCCGGACATCTTCATACTCTCTGACATCACCCTCAGATGCTTTGGATTTTCCCTAAATGCTCTCGGAGGATGTTTATTGGTTGCAAAATGGCCAAAAATGGCCTTTTTAGGCCTTTAAAGGAAGTAGTATTTCATCGAGTCACAATGAATTCATCAATCATCTTGGGTGATCATCCTTGCACACTGAAACAAACTCAACAACCTTTTTAAGACTTTCCTCTAAGCCAGGGTGAGGGTTGAACTAAGGGAAATCTAGCCAGAAGAAGGATTCACAATGATAGGGAAACATGATTTTCAATCATAGGCTTAGTTGTCATGCTCAAAGTTTCAATTTTGCATGCTATAGATTTTGGATGACAACATGTCAATAACCAATCAAGAAGGCCCCAAAACCTAAATGTTGGCATGTGTGTACTAGTGTTGTCATTGATGTAAAAGGTGCAAGGTCATTAATGAAAAATGATGATGTCAAGGAGTGCAAGAGGAAGTTTGTAGTGATGATGACATAGGGAAACACGTAGTGTCATGGTTGCAAGAGTGGAGAAGGTGAGAGTTGTTTGGCTAAGTAGGCCTAATCAGGAGGTGTAGTTAGCATGGGTGATGGAACATGAAGGATAGAGATGCATGGAGTTTTTTGAAGCATGGTAGAGTCATAGAGAGCATGTTGATAGTGTGATAAGACACTCATACAAGTCTCGAGAAGGTGATTAGAGTATTGGAGCATGGTTGTATGTCTTCATCTAGACCTAGTCTAGGTGCTTAGTGACCTAGGGGAGCATGAAGTTTAGTTGTAGAGGTGTGTAGGCCCATGAGGGAATGCAAATGAGTGAGACATGTTTTCACAAAAAATTTAGGGCCTTTTGAAGAGTTTTGAAGATCATATATGGTGTTAACCCACTATGTCTATGTCTGAACTAGACTCGATTCTATGACCTATCTAGGAAAATGAGATAGGTTAAGATGATGCGAGAGCGAAGCATGATCATATTATAATTAGGTAAGTTGAGTGAGATTTTATTAAAGTTGTGGGCAAATTTTCAGGTTTCTATGATGAATATTTTGCATGATATGGTGTTTTTAGCCTTACCGAGCTCAAGAAGGTGAGTTTCCTAGCTTGATATGATATATTTCACGTTAGGTGGCATGTATAAAGTTTTTTGGGGACTTGATCCATTTAGATATGTTTTTTTCATGGAGCTAAGAATTTTTTAGAGTTGGAATGAGATCAAATGATGTCCTTGATGAGAATTTATCGATAAACTAATAAACGAAGCTATGTTGAATAGAATATTCAAGATAATCAAAGAAAACAAATGAAAAAACACAAAATTTAACCTGGGAAACCCTTTCGGAAAAAACCAAGCACAATAACTTCTCTCTCTTATTTCATTAACTTAACTATTTACAATACAATAATGTACTTCCAAGTTCTATTTTACCCTATTGCATCTCCAGCTATTTGTAAGCAAAACAGTAAGAAACCATCAAAGTGGTTTTACAATACAATGGGTACCAAAACCATGGGCTAATAAATACCCATAATGGTTCCCCATACTTCATGGATTATGACACCACCCATATATACGTATAGATAAAAATAGCATATCTATACCCCCGAGAAAAATAGGGATTTCCAAAAAAAAATCGGAGGCTAGCCCCAACCCCGATCGAGGCCGGCCCAGGACCCTGCTAACGCTTTCGTGGAAGAGGTGTACAGTACTCTTGGGTATACAATATACAACACATTCTAACATTCTCCCACTTGTTGTATACTTTACAAAAGGGGGTATACTACCATATAGTTAGCAGCTCAGGGCATTCAAGCCCATCAATTTTCTACACCAAGAAAATTTCTCAGCACTCATAGCCTTAGTTAAAGAGTCGAAACATTATCCTTTGTGTCCACCTTACTTAGTAGTATCTTCTTCTCCTCCACCATTTCTCTTACAAAATGGTATTGAACATCAATGTGTTTTTTCTTGAATGATACTCAGGGTTCTTTTCTAGACAAATTGCACTTTGACTGATCACAATCGATCCTTACAGACATTTTGAGTGAACCCAACAGTAGAGATTAGTCACCGAAGCCAAACCGCTTCTTTACTTGCATGAGTAGCTTCCATGTACTCAGCCTCTGTGGTGGATATCACAACACTTGCTTGATGTTTACTCATCCAACTTACTAGCTCCACCAAACAAGTTGAACACATAACCATTGGTAGACCTGCGCATATCCAAGTCTCCACCCCAGTCGAGAATCCACAAAACCATGTAGATCTAATTTTTTACTTTCATCAGGTTTTCCCTGATAATAAATTACATAATTAGATGTCCCATGCAGGTACCTGAAGATTCTCTTTACCGCAGTCCAATGTTCCTTTCCAGGATTTGACATGAATCTTGCTCACTACTCCCACTACATGTGCAATATCAAGTCTAGTACAAACCATTACATACATCAAACTACCAACTGCACTAGCATATGGTACTGAGACATGTCCTCTATTTCTTCTTTAGTTTTAGGACATTATTCAGAAGACAACTTTTGACCAACAGGAAAAGGAATACTAACAGTTTACTTTCATGCATTTGAAACCTTTGCAATATCACCTCAAGATACTTTCTTTGATTTAACACTAATTTCCTATTTACACAATCTCTTTTTATTTCCATGCCCAAAATAAATTTTGTAGCATCGAGATCCTTCATATCAAAATGAGATGAGAGTTGAGATTTAACATGACTGACCAATTTCTTATTGTTACCAATTAACAAGCATGTCATCAACATATAATACAATGATAACATAATATTCACCTTCATGTTTAAAATAAACACAGGGGTCACTTTACTTCTTTCAAGCCCAAGTCTCAACACATACTTGTCAAATTTCTGGTTCCACATTCTTGGTGATTGCTTCAAGCCATATAATGACTTTTTCAGCCTACACACCAAATCTTCTTTTCCTTTGATCTTGAATCTTTCTCGGTTGTGTCATGTAGATTTCCTCCTCAAGCTCACCATGCAAAAATGTTGTCTTAACATCCATCTGCTCTATTTCCAGATTGAAAGCAACAATGAATAGCTAAAAGAAATCTAATAGAATGTAACTTAGCAACATGAGAAAATATATCACCAAAATCAAGTCCCTCCACTTGAGAGAAACCCTTTGCCACAAGGCGAGCTTTATACTTTTCTATTTTCCCATCTACATTATACTTCTTCTTAAACACCCATTTACAATAACTGTTTTCATCCAGAGAGTAATTTCACCGAGTCTCGTGTATTTTTCTTATATAAGGACTCCATTTCTTCCTCCATAGCCTTTTTCCAAAACTTACTTCCATTAAATCCAAAAGCCTCCTTCACGAGTCTTGGGTTAATCATCGATGTGAGACAAAACTAAAGTAGAACAGAAATTAGGAGGACTATACCTCTCAAGTTCCCTTCTCATCCGATCTAATCTTCTTAAGATAGGATTTTCTAGTTCAACATCTTCTGGTTCCTCATCTGCTTCATCTAAATCTTCCCCATACAACAACTCTCTTTGTGGTTCATCTTACAAGTCGCATTAAATTCAGACATAGATTCATCTTCCTCAATTTTAACATGATCTTCCTCTAGTTTTTCTTCCTTCTCTAGAATTTCCTTAAGCTCTCTAAAAATTACATTACTGGCTAAAAACAACCTTCGTGTTTCTAGATTCCAAAGCTTGTATCCTTTTACACCATTAGAGTATCCAATAAATATGCACTTAGCAGAATTATTAGCTAACTTGGTTCTTTTCTCTTTTGGAATATACATATAAGCAATACAACCAAATACATGTAAATGTCTAATAGAGGGTTTCTTACCAGTCCATGCTTCTTGTGGAGTTTTCCTTCAAGTGTAGATGTGGTGATCTATTAACCAAATAGCACGTAGTTGCCACTGCTTTTGCCCAAAATTTTCTATCTAAACCGGTGCCACTGAGCATACTTCTACACTTATCCATCAATGTTTTGTTCATCCTTTCTGCAACTCCATTCTATTGTGGTGTATATGGAGTTGTCTTCTGCCTTTCTATTCCACACTCTTTACAGAATTGCTCAAAGGCATTAGAGCAATATTCCCCACCATTGTCACTTCTCAAAACCTTTATCTTCCTTTCTATCTGATTTTCCACAAGAGCCTTAAACTCTTTGAATTTATTGAAAACCTCAGACTTATTCTCGAATAAAATATACCCAAGTCTTTCTTGAGAAATCATCTATAAAACTAACATAGAACATGGCTTTTCCTAGTGATGGAACTTTTACAGGTCCAAAAACATCACTATGTATCAAATGTAGAATTCCTTATGATCTTGTAGCATTAGTAGGAAACTTTACTCTAGTTTTCTTTCCAAACACACAATGCTCACAAAAATCAAAATCTAAAGGACACTCAGAAATTCCTTCAACCATACCTTTTACTTTTAAAGTATGAAGTCCTTTCTCTCCGATGTGTCCCATCCTTTGATGCCATAACATCATCTTCATTGCAGCAAATGTAGGAGTTGGATCTGAAACTTTCTTCTCCTCTAGAACCACAGAGCTATTGCACTCATCAGTAATAACGCTTGCCTCAAGATTGAACAGTGTTCCAATACGGATGCCTCTTTCCAATACCATTGCACCCCGAACCATCTTGCAATTGTCTTTACTAAATGCTACCTGAACACCTGCATCATTCATCTTACTTATAGATATTAGGTTTCTAGTCAAACCTAGAATGTGTAGAACACCTAGAAGGGTTTTAATCCTTCCATCTTTAAACCTCATCTTGATTCTCCCACGACCAATGATCTTACAAGTTGAGTTATCTCCCAGATATACATCACCTCCATTACACTTTTCATATTCACAAAACCACTCCTTGTGTGGTGTCATATGAAAGGAGGCACCCGAGTCAATCAACCATGCACTTTGTCACATGCATGCAAGCTGGAAGCCACAAAAACAAATCTCCGAGTCTTCATTAGAGGGTTTTGTATCTGAAGATCCACCATCATCAGATGACTTACCCTTCTCTACCTTCTTAGATCTACAGTCTTTCTTGAAATGCCCCATTTTACCACAGTTCCAACATTTCCTCTTATCTTTTTCTGTAGTCTTCGATTTACTTCTAGAATTTGACTGTCCTTGCCTCTTCTTTCTTTTCTCTTGGGTATGACCTCTTACATATAAGGCATCCTTGGATTGATAATCCTCAATGGATTTTTGCCTCATTTCTTTTGATAGTAAGGTTGCAAACTACATCCTCAACTAATAATTTACTCATAGTACTAGTAATAGCCATAACTAGATTATCCCAAGACTCAGGTAAAGAACATAAAAGAGTAATACACTTATCCTCTTCTTCCATTTTAATATCAACAAAAATCAACTAACTTACCACAATATTAAAGACATTCATATGTTCTACAACAGATTCTTTGTCATTCATTCTTAATGAATATAGATTCTTTCGGAGAAACAATTTATTCACCAGAGACTTTGTCTGATACAAAGTCCCCAACTTCTCCCATAACACTGAGCATATTTCTCATTTGACACATTTAGCAAAATCCCGAATCGCGAGACACAATCTGATTGAACTCCTTTCCTTCCTATCAATCTTTTCCCAGTCCTCTACCTTCATACCCGTAGGCATGACTCCAGACACATCAATCCATTGATCTCTATCCACAAGAAGATCTTCCATCTTGAGCTTTCATAACTCAAAATGTTGACCATTAAATTTTTCAATCTTGATCCTTTTCCTTCCCATCATTTTCTTACCTTAAAATTCACTCGAAGAGCTCCCACTCACTCAAAAAAAATTATCATAGGTTTTAGAAACCCTAACTCTTCACATAAAACCTAAAACCTAGCTCTGATACAAATGAAGAGAATTTATCGATAACCTAATAAACAAGAAGTTATGCTAAATATAATATTCAAGATAATCGAAAAAACAAATGAAAAAACACAAGATTTAACACAGGAAACCCTTTCGGGAAAAAACCCGGCCACGATAATTTCTCTCTCTTATTGCATTAACTTAACCGTTTACAATACAATAATGTACTTCCAAGTTCTACTTTACCTTACTGCATCTCCAGCTATTTGTAAGCAAAATAGTAAGAAAGCTGTCATAGCAGTTTACAATCTGATAGGTACAAAAACCATCGGCTAATAAACACCCATATAACGGTTCCCCATACTTCATGGATTATGACACCACCCATATATATGTATAGATAAAAATAGCATATCTATACCCCCGGAAAAATAGGGATTTCCAAAAAAATCTCACAGTAGCACGCTTGTGGAAGAGGTGTACAGTACTCTTGGATATACAATATACAAAATATACAACACATTCTAACAATCCTATGCTTTATGAACAATCACTAAGAAGCTAAAGTGGTCAAAAACCTTAAGTAACCCATAATTCATTAGCGATGGAGGAAAACTTGTTGGTTTGAGATAAAAATGGATTGGATCATAAAATTTTATGATTGGATGATGGAAATGACTTTCCTACTTTCATATGGTGGTGGTTTGGTGTCTTGACAGTAGGTGGAGCCCACTCATATTTGCATGTTTTCAGGAAAGTTTGATTTTCTCTCAAGTTTTCCATTTGACCTATTGTCTAAATTGATGTTATGAGTATAAGGGAAGCTAAGATACATGTTTTAGGTGATTTTATACCTTGGTGAATCCATTTGGAGGTATGCATAGGTCCAAAAGTGAAGACTGGTTTTAGGCCTAATAGGTAGTTTTTAACAGTCATGGTGAAAGGTGGTTCTTAGGCATGTGTGGCCTAGGTAAAGGTTTATAATGACTATTAATGTGTTTTACACATCAAATGTGACCTGATTCATTCTTTTTTGAGTCCTACAGGTCATTTTGGTTGGCAAGGATGAGGTCACAAGTTGACCTACTTGACAAGGTTTAAGGACAATGAAGGTTCTTTGGTGCAATTGGTCTGAAAGACCAATATATTGTCTTGATTCATACTTCATAGATATCGCAAAGTTATTTAGGGTTAAATTTTATCTTGTCACATTTATTTAGAGGTTTTGAAAGTTTCAAGCATAGGTGTGAGAAGATCAAGTTTCCAATCTTGGTTTCGAGGACAAAGATGTTTTGATGACTCTATGGGATGAGTCATGAAGTATAAAGTGGTTTTTGATGTTCCTTGGGTCATTGGATTTCCAATGAATGGTTTTATTCCATGGTTGAGGTTATTTTTGGAGCTTTGTCTTCATCTTTGAAGATTGGTTTGCTAGAGGTGCTCAAAAAGAGTAGGAAACAGTCCTACTTGAGCGGTGACACGGTGTTAATGGATAGAGTAGACGTTCTGAGCTAGTAGAAGGTATTGAGAGGATTTATCTAACATGTGTGAAGATTTTTGAGTCATGATGGATCTTCCTTGTGCCCTTAGAGTCCAAGAAGCATTCGATGGAGATGAAACTAGCCTTTTAGGCCTAGTTGTGCATGTTGTGTGTCTTGGCCTAATGTCGACCTATAAGGTCTAATTGTATGATTTTTATGGTGTTGTATATGTATTTTCGTGTGGGTATGACTAACCTTAATGGTCATAGCCAGCCTAAGGTTCTTGTAAACTAGATTCATGTATAAAAGTGTGTTATATTTTCTCATTTGAGCTAGGTGTGGAATGAGAGGAATGTGCGAGCTAGAGGAGAGTGTGAAAGAGGTATGAGGGCTTCATGACAAAGATGAAAGAAGGTACGAAGGATTGAGAAGAGTATAGGATCTAGTGTTCAAGGTCATTAGATGTAATCGGTAAAAGAAGGTGTATATTTGAGCAAAGGAGGAGAAGGTGTGTTTGAGAAGGTTTTTTTATTTGAGAAGAGTTGAACTTGTGATCACAATCTGTTGTAGGAGAAACAATACTTAAGTGGTCTTCATCATTAGGTGGTTGAGTGGGTAGTTGATCATCTTGGGGGTTGTAGCCTCCTTGTATAGTGGGTTCTATAATAAATAGGGGTGTTTTCTCCTTTTGAAGTGGATGCTTCACAAAACAAATCTTGTGTGATGTGTAATATTCATGCAAGTCTTTTGGATTGAGTAATATATTCAAAAGTTTCATTGAAGATGGGTAGTTTGAAGACCTCACCCCAAGAAGAGACCGTAAGTGAAGAAACTTCATCTCAGTGAAAGGCTTGGTGAATAAGTTTGCAATCTAATCAGCTGTTTGAATGTATTGAATGTCGATGATACCATCATGAATAAGCTCCGTATGAAGTGCATATGGATCTCAATGTGCTTCGTCCATTGATGTTGAACTGGATTTCTGCAAATAGAGATAGTGCTCGTGTTATCATAGTAGATAATGGTAGGCCGCCGAAAGTGGATGCCAAACTCTTTCAGAATACCCTGTAGCCAAATAGCTTTTGTGGCAGTGTTAACTACTCCTCTGTATTCTGCCTCTGTAGATGATATCGCAATTACATTCCGCTTCTTGTTAGACCAGCTAATAGGACCCGAACCAAGGGAGAAATTGTAGCAGTAGATTTCGATGATCTAAGTCACCAACCCAATCAAAATATATGAATCCAATCAAGTCAATATCAACCCCTCCATGATAGTGTATGCCATCAAAGACGAACATAATGAAGGATCTGTTTAGCTACTTTCCAGTGTAGGTCATGTGGCTCCTACATGAATCTCGGACATGATCCCAACAACATATGATAAATCCGATTGAGTTTGAGTCGAGTAGATCAAGATCCCAACTAACGTCGGTAAAGAGTATAATCAACCAAGGGAGTAGAGCAATCAAAACCAACTTAACCCCGAAAAGAAAAGGAGTAGGAGAAGACTTGCAATCAGACATCTGAAACCAAGCTAGAAAATCAAGAGCATACTTAGGTTGTGAAATATAGATTCTGAGTCCGATTGTGAAATCGGATCCTAAGGAAGTAATGAAGCAGACCTAAGTCAGTCATGGAAAACTTGTTGGCTAAGGCAATCTTCACAGAATCAATAATAGAGGAAGAGCTACCTGTGATCAACAAGTCATCAACATATAGAACAAGAATGAGTATGGAGTCATCTTGTCATAGAATATAAACATTTGGATCAGAGTGACACCTAGTAAACCCTGATGTAAGTAAGAAGGATTCCATCTTGGCATACCAAGCCCGAGGGGCTTGTTTAAGGCCATAAAGAGACTTCTTTAACTTACAAATGAGGGAGGAATCTTGGACATAACCCGGAGGTTGTTCCATATAGATCTCTTCCTCTAGGTCACCATGAAGGAAGGCACTCTTAACGTCCATTTGATGGACTTTCCATCTGTTTGTTGTGGCAATGGCTAGGGTCAGTCGAATAGAAGTCATCTTTGCAACCGGAGCAAAGGTTTCTGTATAATCAACCCCAGCTATCTAGGAGAAACCCTTAGCTACTAATCACACTTTAAACTTTTCGATGTCTCCATCTACTCCATACTTTGTTCGAACACCCACTTACACCGAACGATTTTTCTTCCTTTTGGAAGAGTGGTGAGATCCCAAGTATCATTCTTCATGAGAGAGGAATACTCCTCATCCACAAAGAATCCCACTCGGGAATACTAGAAGCCTCCCGAAATACCGTGGATCGAAGCGAGGCGAAGAAAGAGTGGGGTCCAACAAAATCGGCGAGTACATCTCATATCCAAGTATCTCCAACTAAATCTACAACACTTTGCAAAGTTTTCCTAGCCCAAAGGGAACCAGGGAGGATTAGGCTCGAGTCGAAGATTCTTCACTTGAGTGAGATGGGACATATTCCTCATCATCACTCTCTTGTCGAATCGGAAGACTCAAAGATCTGATGGTTGGGAGGATCTGGAAGAGGAGCACACTCAACAGTATCATCATCTGATGAGTCAGAATCTAAATCAGCGAGCTGAAGAACCTCTATAGGTGGAGAAGTAGAATTCAAAGAAGACTCATCGAACTTAACACTTCTCTCAATATATAGCTCATGAGAAGTAGAATTCATCAATCGATATCCCTTCACGCCATCAGGATACCCTACAAAGATACAAGGTTTGGATTGTGGTTCTAAGGCCTTGCGTTTCTTCTTGGGAATCCGAGCCATAGCCTTGGATTCGAAGACTTGAAAGTGCTCAACATCAGGCTTGCGTCCAAACCAGGCTTCAAAGGGTGTCATCCCTCTTACCACCTTATGTGGAACACAGTTCTGAATGTAATTTACACAATTCAACTGCGTCGGCCTAATACTTTGCGGAAGAAGAGACTTGAGTGAATCATACAAGTGGCCATCTCCTTGATGTACGGCTCTTTCTTTCTGTGACTCCATTCAGCGAAGGGCTATAAGCAAGCGTATGTTGCAAAGAGATCCCTTCTCAAGATGCAGAAATCCATGAATCTATTGTTTACATATTCACCTCCATTGTCAGTTCGGAGAACCTTGATGACCGTTCCACTGTTTCTCGGCAAAGAGCCTTAAAGTCCTAAAAATTTTCAAAGACTTCAAACTTAAGCTTAAGAAAATATACCCAAGTATATCACAAATAGTAATCAATGAAGGTTAGCACATAAAGAGCTCTAGTAAATGAAGGAGAAGGAAATGGACCGAAACATCGTTGTGAGACAAGATCTAAGGGACAAGTGGCTCTCCGAGATTTTCCTTTGTCAAAGTGCTTTTCGGGATGCTTTCCAAGGGTACAACCCTCACAAAGACCCTTAGAAAACTTGGCGAGGCAACCCATTGACCATTTCATTTTGACTTAATTGTTCAAGGTAGCGATAGTTTAGATGTCTAAAACGCTCATGCCATAGCTTACTAACCTCATTTGCATGAGTGAGCAAGGTAGTGGGCATAGAATCAGAAGTAAATTGGGAGGTGTACAACCGTGAATGGTGATCTGCCTTTCCCTCACCAATTGTAGTGTCATTGTTAAGCTCACGAATAATCACCGAGTTAGGACCAAATTCCACTCGCATTCCTTCACCAAGGTGAGTAATTTGGTAAACTGATAGGAGATTGGTAGAGAGATCAGGAACACTCAACACTTGGTTAAATGTTCCCCCATCCATCTCTACCGATCCACTACCGGAACCGACACTATCGTGTCATTACCCATCATGATTTGGGACATTCCACAAGGTTCGATGTTGGAAAACTCAACATGCGAAGAACCCATGTGGTGCGAGGCACCGGAATCTATAATCCATGTCAATGAAGGAGCAACTTTGGCTACAAGGGCCTTTCCTTTCTTCTTATCATTTCTAGCACCTTTTGCAGCAGAAGACTCGGCCTTTGGAGCACTTTGTTTTATTGATTCAGGAACACTTATTTTATTTTTCTCAAGTAAATGAGATAAGTGATCAATTTGTTTCTTAAAACAGTGTTGCTCATCGTGACCAGTCTTCTTGCAATACTGAACACAAATACTTAGTTTTTGTGCTCTCGGCTCGAGAATTCAAGTGTTTGTGTCATTTTAGGTTTGATCTTGGTTTTTTTCTTAGGTTGATCCTTAGTTTCTTTCTTCTTTTCAGTTTTCTTTCCTTCTTTAGTACTTGCTACAAGGGCATGTGACTTGGACTTGAGAGACCCCATTTGAATGAGTTTGTCATGTTCTCGAATGAGTTGGGACGAAAAACAGTCAAAGGAGGGCATCATCCAAGTATCACCCAAAGCAAATTTTGTAGCATAGAAAGTTGACATGAAGACAGAATATTCGGGACCTAGCTTAGAGAGAATCGACAAGATCAGTTGAGAATCTTTCTTTTCTACTTGACATCCTTTTAACAATAATCTAATGTGGACAAATTTTGAGAAGAAGGCTTGTAGGTTTTCAAAGTCACTAGGATTTAACCCTAGTAGTTCGTTTTCCAACTCATGCACTCTCATGTCATCTAGTTGTCCAAACATCGCATCCAACGTTTTCCATGCAAATGTAGGTGTTTCAGACGCCTCAATGTGGAAGAGCAAGTCAGGAGAAACGGACATGCAGAGAAAACCTAAAGCTTCATCACTACGGTTTAACCACTTAGATTTTCGAGTTCGTCGTTTGGTTCGATCTCGCCCCCATGGTGATGCGGTATAACCCTTTAGCCCTTAGTTTCATTATTATTTTCAATCTCCATTTGAAAAAGTTGAACGGTGTAAGCAAAGGAATTGAAAGTGCATCCATAGTGAGAGAGAGAAAAGAAATGCGAAAAGAAACACAACCACCTGCAACAATAACAACCCCCTGCTTTCGGCACTTTATAGTTGAGTGCGTTGATTACAATCGGGTTCAGGCGTCGTTGTTTGAAACACTTGGTAACTCATCTTGCATAGTGTAATAACGCGCAAGAGAGGAGACCACAACAAAGTGTCTCTGTGGAGCGCAACAAAATAGGAACACCGTAAACAAGCACGGTAAAAATAGAAAGGAGGTGAAAGCCAACCACCGTGGTGAAAAAAACATCTCACATCGCACTAAAGAATTCCTCTGTCGTAAAACTATGGCGAACACGCTCACTAGTCCATGGAAAAAGGAAGAGAATAAAGCTCAAAAAATGAGCAAAAATAAGCAAAACAAAGACACCCCCGAATGCGGCACTTTATAAAATTAGTGCGTTTACAAAGCTAATGATCCCATCATCTAGAGTGTGAAAAATTTGACTAAAAAGTGCTCAAAACCGAGCAACGAGTCAAAAGTTATAGCAAAAACTAATTCCGTAATTTGATGAGAAAAAGCCAATAAGCCTGCAAACGGATTAAAAAAGCACCCTAAACGCATGCAAAGGGTGTCGTATGTATGCTCGTTGGAAACAACATGGAATTTGAGATAGGGTTTGTTTGTATTGCGAGGGGGGATTAGCCACCTGCCATTCCCGGACCTCACCCTTCGTCTTCGACACTCGACGGAAGGTTAGAAATACAACAAGCCAACAGACCAAATTTTATAATGCCAAAGAAATATAGTTTAAATAAGGTGAAATTAAATTAGATCTAATGTAATTAAATCTAATGAATGTTGAAAAAAGGCTTTAATTAAGCAAATCACTAAAAAAGCACTTTTTTTGAATATTTTCTAAAACAGAAGATTTTGAAAGAAGGTGTTTAAAACAAGAATTTTTAGATGAAGATAAGGCATTTTTAGAAAGTATCTTTTAAATAAAGAAAGATTTTTTTGATTTAAAAACGCATACCAAAAAGAATTGTTGATTTTATGTTTTAAAAGGAAAGCTTTTAAACAAAAAGGAAACTCGGGGCGTTTTTGTAAAAGGCAGTGGTTTTTTTGTTTAAAAAAGAAAGCTTTTTTTTTTTAAAACAAGAAGAACTCAAGCCATTTTGCTAGAGAACTAAGGATTTAATAGACAGTGTTTAAAAAAGGAAAGGAATTAAAAAGACTTACCAAAAATGACTGTTCGGGACAGGCCGCGCCCAAGGAAAAACGCAGAGGTAAAAAGGGCCGCGCCAGGAGAGATTACCAGGCCGTTTTTGCTTTTGCCAGGCCATTTTTGTTTTAGCAGGCCAAAAAAACGTGGCAGATGTAATTTACAACCCTGTGAAGCAAAAAACGTGGCAAATGATGATTAAAAATGCCCAACGATCAAAAAAGCGTGGCGAGATGATTAAAAATGCTCAACAATCAAAAATGCCGAACAATAAAAAAGCCCGGAAGGTCCAAGAAAACACCTCGAATAGTCCACAAAATACCTGGAATGAAGAAAAAAAGTAGGCCACATGTGAATGAGCAAATGTGATGGCAATTTGAATACAGTCCAAAATGGTCGAGAGGGACAGCAATTCGTTGATGAAAAAAGAGTGCACATTTACCCGATCTCACTCTAATACCATGAAAAAAGTTTGCGAGAATCGAATCGGAAATGAGGCACCACGAAGTAGTTGCACTCCAATGGAATCGTGAAAGCTCCAGCGAATAGCGAAGGAAAAATGATCGAAATGGAAGAACTTTCTCAACAAACAAAGCTTGCATGAGGAAAGACGGCAAAGTGTCTTGGCATACTCATAAATGAATAGAAAAGGGGTACATATAGGGTCTTTGAGTAACCTAGTGTATGACACACATGAAACCCTAAACCTAACCCATGTGAGATGACCCTCCAACATGAGAGGAGGACACATAGGATAACTCACACTAACATATACTTCTTACTATCATTCACATTTCTATAATGTGTTTTAATAAGTTGAGGACTTATGTTATCATGATTGTAGCTTTGCTATGGGCATGATAATGTAAGTCTCTCTACGGATGATAACATCAAACATCATATTTCAACCTCATGCTCAAATCATCAAAACAACGATAATAATCAAGCATTATAATTTATTTACCGCAAGGTAAAGCTTAGTAATAACTTAAGAAGTAATGTTTTAATAATAAGTCATTTGGTGTAACCACCTATTTCAACTAGTCACTTATCTTTCATTGTTTTAAAAACAATAAACCATTTTCTTAACCCAAAAATGATTTATTTTCATTCTCTAAATATTTCATCCTTTATTTTCTCTCTATTTATAAGTTCGTAACGAGTTTGAGTTTCCACTAAAAAACTAGTTTCAAGTTTTACCAAAATAGGTATGTAACCAAACTGATATAGAACGTTTATTTAATTAAAACATGCAAATATCATTTTCCATATTGGGATCACAATCAGCTCAAAAACAACCATTAATGTCATCTAAATAATGCTAAAAGTGTAGTCCCATAAATTAGATTGATTAGACCCCCATATTTTGGGTATTTTTCCCTCTTAAAAATCACAAAAACATGTAGTCCAAAATGGGTATAAATTTCATAAAAATGCAGCCCAAAAATCGAATGATCATACTCATATTTTGGGTATTTTTACACACTAAAAGCCACAAAACATGCGCAGTATATTTTTCACATTTGACATCACAAAAACATGCGAGATAGAAGGAATTTTCATGAATAATAACACCAAAATTTATGAACTCAGATTTGGGTGTTTTACACATTTTAAATCCACAAAAATGTGCTTTGACCCGAAAGGGTATTTTTCACTATAATAACACCAAAACGTGCGCCTGATTTGAGTGTTTTACACATTTTTAAAAAAATGTGCTAACTAAAAGGTTATTTTTCATTATAATAACACTTTGAAAACATGCAACCCAAATTTGGGTATTTCACACACTACAACCACAAAACACACAAGTCCAGTTTTGGGTGTTTTATGACTCAAAAATAACAAAACATAGTAGTCCAAAACCATAATCAAATGAATACCCAAAAGGGTATAAAACTTCACAAATTTCTTTTCAAAATGAAAGCCCAAAAATAGGTATTTTCATGCATTCTATTTTACAAAAAGAACAATTCATTATTTTAAGAAAAACAAGATAACCAGAGAAAACCCTTACTTATGAACGCTTTCCAATCAGATTTGCCAAAAATACCCAAGCTCCAATCCTTCCATTTCCAGCCAAAACCCGTATGTGCATACAAAGATAAAACCATGTGAAAATTATCTATTTTTCCCAACTCAAACATTAACCCCATATTACTTTCCTTCTTCATTTTCCCACATTTCCACATGTTTAATAAAATATCCCACTCTAATTTCTTTTCATGATTTTTAATAAAAATTTAACTAAACCCTATCTTTTTCCATATCCACGTATCCACATGGTTTTATTTAAATACTTATCCATCTTTTAATCCATTTCCATGAATTTCCCTTTTTACACTAACTTATACTTATCTCCATCTACTTAGCATTAAAGCTAAGTTTCATTTTAATGCAAAACTTTAACTAATGATTATCCCTTAATTGTTTTGCATTATGGTTAAGTTTTACTTAATGCAAGGTGATTAGTAATGAATTTAAATCATAATCTCTCTAGGATTAAATTAAAATTTAAACTCATAACTTATCTCACATCCCCTTGCTAAATTAAAAAAACTCAATGCTAAATCAGGCCTCTTTCTCGTTATACAAAGAAGGTCAACGAAATCAAAGATGAACCATTTAATTATTATAACTACTTATACAAAGAATTAAACCAATTTTCTTGTAACATCATTAAATAACATGTATGATGGTTAGGTTATGTCAATGGATTTTAGCCACACCCGATTATGTCTGCTCATCATCTATCGATATCAATAGATAGATGAAATATAAGATAACATAAAGAATTCATGCATCACATAAGTAACTAAATGCTACTATCCCCTTCCCATGGTGTGTGTTGGTTCTCAATTACCTTCAATTTTCAAGAACATTATCATGATCTACCATCCTCTCCCTGATGATGCCCTCCCTCTCCTTTTTAACGAGGGTGTACCTGATCCTGCATTCACCTCACGTCAACAAAAGGTAGTTAGTCCATATCATCAAAATTCCACATAATGATAATAAGCATGCCAATTTCATCATTTAAAATTGATCATAACAGTAAATTTTCTAGATTAAGCATGTCATTTTAATCATCTAGATTAAACAAGTATCATATTTTTAAATCCAAAAATGGGGATGTGATGACTAGCTAGATTACCTTCCCTCGTAACCCTTTCTTGATCTCTGTAAAATCTCTAATGGCTCTTGGCGTGCTCGGTCTTCATACTTCTTCCATTTATCAAGCATGTTTTGTAAGAGTGGGCCTATCCTCTTAAGTAATGTAGCCAAATCATTGAAGGCCTTTTCATTCTTTTAGGGATCTAGGCTTCATCTTGCATTGCTTGTAATACCTTCCCCGCTCAACATTAGCATTTTCAATCGTACTTTCTTCCCGTGATGTTCTATTTTTAATTCTACAAGGTTGTGCTTGATTTTATGTTTATTTTTATTGATCTCTTCTTATAAACCTTCAATATCTTTCAAATACTTATCTCTTTAATCCTTGTCAAATGACTATACATGCAATCCGATGACATTCCACATTTGTTTCTCTAGGAAAATGTAGACTTCAATAATCCTATTTTTCTTGGTAAAACCCTTGAATACCCTATCCACAATTGTGGCCTTTTCACTATCGTATTTGTTAAAGTGACACATGATTTTAATTTATTCACATAGTAGGATCTTGCTTTGTGTAGATACTAAATCACGCACTTGGGTACATTTCTAGGTCCTAAAAGCATACTAGCATTTATATGATTCCTAAGCAAGAAAACTCATAACGATAGCTATCTTTGGCCTCTTATATTTGTTTTTACTTTATCTTTGGTCTTGCACACCCTACAACCCAATCAAAACATTACTTGTTTATCTTTTACGACTTGAACACCAAGACCTGCCAGACATAAATTCCCATGCGCTCATGTCCCCTCACAGGTGCCCTAACCCTTTTCTATATTACTCACTCCTTTTGGGTCTCTTTTATATTTTGGGAATATTTTTCACTTATGGGTCAGCTTCTAGTTTTCAATTACGAAATTCAAACAAGGGAATCATATAAGTACATAACTATGTCTTGAAAATCAAGGACCAAGCACTAAAATTACTATCATCACCTAAGCTTGTGTCCCAAATGTACTAAATAACTTCAAAGGAATCCATCTAGCACTAATTCAAGGGAAAAGGGATGCATACATTTTCATACACTACATAGGAAGGGGAATTTAATTCTATTCCATCCACACATTATACTACATATCTACATCCTAGCCACATCCCACTATCAGTATAACTTGCACAAGGGCATACGAGGGCACAACTTCTACACACACTAAAAAGAACTACATGGAGTCCGAGATGTAGTGCGATTCTCGGTCATAAGTTCACTCTTGGGGTGACCATCGAGGTCATTCTAATCCCCATTCTACATTTTCCTTTTTAGGTTTAATGTGGTTTGTGGGATTACATGGGTGAACTTTTCTTTTACAGAGTTATAGGTATCATCGGCAATCATAGTGCAAACATCAGGTGATCAATAGAGGACAATCTGCAAAGACCTTGTGACACAACAGAAAGTAGATTCTAAGCCTCTACGTAATCACTAGTGCCCCAGGTGCCTCATCCAACATTAAGTGACCTTTTTGCATGACATTATTCTCACATTCTGATTTTATAGTTACCAATGATGAAATTGTTTACATTTGTTCATCATTCGCACCTACCCGATCACTTCCTATCCATTCAAAAATAATCTAAGTCTTCTTATCTCATCTTCTTGCTTAGGGTTTCAATACTTTACATCTTATTTTTCTTGTGTCATTCTTGTATTGCGGTATTTGTGCATCACTTATCATATTAGTTACTCTGCAATTAGATTTAATTTATAATTAATTAAATCATTTGGTGAACCAAACCTTGTTTCTAGACATCTTGTCATATTTTTACTATGGTTGAAACCTATGAACCCTTTACTGATGAATACATTCATGATCTCCATGCTCACATATCTTAACACCACAAGACTTAGATCTTCTTTTATTCACTTTGCTCGTGAGGAATCCACTAACCTAGCTGATCTCAACCCTCCTTCCTCTAATATTGCTTCCATTCCTATTACAACACAACCTCCCTCTTCTACCCTTCCACCTACCTCTATTGTTCCTACTTCCATTCCTACTCCTACCAACCATTTCACTCCACCTCTTATTTCTCACACACAAGTAAGTCTCCTCTTCTAGAACTCAAGACCTAGCTTCCTTATACCAAGACCTATAAGTTCAAATCCGTCAATTACAACAAGCTACTTCATGCTCCTCTCCATCTCTTAATTCCTCATTACTCCTTCATACCCCTTTTGTACTGTCATTTACTTATCCTCTTCCTCCCATCTTTGTCACCCCTAAGTTTCCCACCTTTAATGGCCATGGTGACCCTCAAGAGCATCTCTAATCTTTTCATGTGGCATGTCTTGACTATGTGGATGATCATACATTGCTAGTTAATCTATTTCCTAGAAGTTTTCAATATTACGCCATGCATTAGTTTTATGATCTACTGTTCATTTAGTAACTTCTTTCACACATCTAGCCAATGATTTTCTTGCTCATTTTCCATCAATATCGGCACCAAGATCTCTTATGCACAACTTTATCAAATCAAACAAAGATCTAATGAGCATCTAGTGGACTATGTTTTGTGTTACAAGAACAACCTAGCTAAGATGACCAATGTACTCACTGATTCATTCAGAATTACATGATCTTTTTGTTTAGAGTCTCTTACATCCACTACAAGAGAGTGTTATCTTTGAGAATTCTCCATTTTCTGATTAATTATGCCATATGTTCAAAATATGTGAATTCAAACTCCTATCTATTAGAAAATTAGAATATTATGATGCTTTATCATCTCCTTCTAATAGGTTTCAAGCTAAACTAGCATTCAAGCCATCTTCTAAGCCCACCGAAGAAAAGGAAGTTGTTAATGTCGTCTCTCCACTTGAAAATCTTCAATGACAACCTCCATATCATACTTTCACCCCATTACCCTATGTACCCAAGTTTCTATTACCTCAACTCATCAAGATTCATCTTATCACTCTCCCACCACCGCTCAATCTTGACCCCTCTCCCCCTGGTGGCCACAATTATAACAAAATGCATGATGTGTTTATCACCAAGGTGTTGGACATTCTCAGATCATTGTTTTAAACTCAAGCATATAATTCAAGATCTCATTCACAACAATTCACTAGATATCCATGCGCCATCTACTTCTAATCCAGTCACTATAATAAAAAACCAAAAATTGTTAATGACCCTTTGCCCAAACATGACATGACAAGACTCTTAATTCTTCATTAATCTTACATATTGATTTCTACCCCTCCTTCATTGGGGCCCCTTGACTTCCTTTTCGCTTTTGTCAATGCTTTGCACCACCATCATTTCATTTCAGATCATGATTATCATGCTACATTCACTTATGATTTATTACATATCAATGGTTTTATTGGTTTGTATACCATCAATAACACCATGATCTCATCCATGGCTCCTATAAGTGTCTGTTGAATCACACTTCTCATGGCTATCAAATTTCCACTATCTAATATCACATATCCAGTTCCTAATTATTTTGGCTACATCAGGCTTCTCGTTATTGTTGGCCCTTTTTCGTGGCTTGTGTCATTCATTATGGCATCTTCAATCAAAGGTTGTGACCTACTCTTAGGTATCTCTTGTCTCTGGCCACCCAAGCCATCCCTTCCATGAATCATTTATGCCTCAAGTTCATTCAAAATAAGAAATTTGTCACTCTTAAAGGAATTCCACCATGTACACCATTGCCTAAGCCTAGTCTTGATGATATATTTACACCAGTTACAACATTTAGGCTTCCTAGGCCTCTCGAATATAAGGCACACTTTGCACCTAGTTCTCCTATTCGCACACGACCTACTTCATGACTTTGTCATCCACATCGGTCCACTAGCCCATCTCATCATCCTAAGTCCCCTACTTGGGAAACCCCTTCACATAGGTGTTCACCACCTCCTTCACCACATAGGTCTCCTTCACATATACATCATTACTCTCATACTCCACTGATCTTAGAGCATCGTCACATGCCTTTATCTCCTCGGATATTGGGTGGAGGGCCCTTTCCCTTCACTATCATTGGATAGCCTTTTATCTTCTCACACTTGGGGGGCATCATGCTTTATTCCCCCTCCTAGCATCATAAGTTGTCTATAATATCTACTATCATGCATGCTCTATGATTCATATCTAATCTCCCTTACGCACATCGACACACACCTTATATCGTCATTACCCTATGAAGCAATCTAGTTCCACAATTCATACTTGATTGTTGAGGGTCTAATTATGAAATAAACCTCACATCATTCACACTTCATGCTTTGTGTTTCATGATACATCTTTCTAACATCTATTTGCACAACATGTACATTACTTGATGACACGCTCTAATTATATGGTTCATTCTTGATTGTTGAGGGTTCCTATAAATGAACCTCATCTCATACACATCTCTTTGGGGAGCACGTTGTTCCTATCACATTCACACATTGCATATCATTCCATCACACTCATACATTGCATTTGCATATCTTGGTTGCACTTAATCTTTCTTTCTTATACTACTTACATGATGCACTTTTCTTACTATGCTAGTCAGATACTCAATATGTCATTATATTTCTATATACACACATGTGCGTTCACTTGGTCTTTTGGAGTGAATGCATATCTCTTATATATTTCACACACCGCAATGATGTTTGGCATTGTATCCTTTACTAGTCCCACCAAGGCTCCTAGGGGCATCTACCTTTCCTACTCTCACACATTATAGGTGTTATTATTTCATCATATACTACTTACTATTCTTACTAGCACATTACTTTCCATTAATACATACATGTCTTGACATACTTTTTATCTTTTTAACATGCTAATGGGTGCTTCATGTGCAACATTTGCCTTATAGGACTATATGCCACCATAGTTATCTCGATAAAATTTGTTTGCTATTGTTTGCTGCTATTGTATTTTATTGTTTGTGGGCCATGCCCTTTATCTTGTATGCTCATTGTATGGTTTTGCCACTTCATCCTTGATTGTCTTGTGACATTATGAGTAATGTCCTATATTTGAAACCCATTTTTGGTGTTCCATCTTGTTTGTACACTTTCTTGTTATATTTTCTTGTTTGTACACTTTTTTACTAACACATGTTATTATCCATTTCGTTTGCATGTGCCTTTGTTTTTACCACACACATCCACTACCCCTAGCAGTATATGTTTTAGCTCAACATCGGGTCCTCTCTTTTGTGCAACATTTTCCTACGAAATTGCATGCACCCAAAATGAGGGGGCATTCATTGGGCGAATAAATCACCCCTATCAGCTTAGAGCTACAACACAACACAACACGGATGCAGTAGAAAATAACACAGTTACAGTCATAGAATGGCCCCAAAATCTTACTTTGGTCCTTAAACACATAGATACCAATGCCTAGCATCGGGTAGTAGCACTTAGGCACCTCTTTCCTCCCTAGGTGCTAATGTCAAGGGGGCACTTACAATCATCTTATCAAATCAGCACATTTCACAAAAATCTTCAGAGAAATTCTACAGTATACAACCACATGCCTCTAGTTACAGAATGCATGCAATCTCCTATAATCTATTTCCATTAGAATAATTAATACAATCGAAACTAAATCGAAACAATCGAACAACCATATCGGGATGCATCATATGTAGTGGTGTTTATTGGTCAGAGTCATAGAAGGAGAGTAAAACTAGAAATCTCTCCCCAACACTTTCACTTTGGCGTGAGATCGCCCAAAAACTCACTCTTGGTATGAGATCACCCAAAACACTTGCTCTTCACAACATTTCAAGACACATTTCTATCCTTTACACTCTTTTACATCAGGTGCACACTTTCCTTTACTATTACTTTGACACACTTTTGCATACTTTTGCATGCTTTGCTTTAGATTTTTCATATACATGACTTTGACTACTCTTTTACTCTTATTTTGCAAGTTTTTCCTTAATACACAACAAGAAGAAGCATACACTAGTAAATACAAACACAATAATAAGCTGATACAAACGCATATGCTTCACCCCTAGGGTCACTTTCCTTTCCTAGTCTTCACGCTTCACTTTGCATTATTTCATGCTTCACTTGTCCACTCGCACGTATTTTGCCACACGCTCTACATGATCATAAGGTATGCATATCTTATATACTTTATGTTATCAAGTATTCACTCAACAACATAAAGTGGGGGAAAATGTAGACACAAAATCATGCACTTGGGTACATTTCTAGGTCCTAAAAGCATACTAGCATTTATATGATTCCTAAGAAAAAAACTAGTAATTAACAACTATCTTTGGCCTCTTTTCTTTGTTTCTTACTCTCTTTGGTCTTACACACCCTACAACCTAGTCGAAACATTACTTGTTTATATTTTATGACTTTATACACTAGCATTCACCAGGACAAAAATTCCTAGGCGTTCTTGTCCCATCTGGGTGCCCTTGACCCTTTCTATATTACTCGCTCCTTTTGGGTATCTTTTATCTTTTGGGCATATTTTTCACTTATGGGTCAAAATTCCAATTGTCAATTACAAAATTCAAACAAGGGAATCATATAAATATATAGCTATGTCTTCAAAATCAAAGACCAAGCACTAAGCATTACTATTATCACCTAAGCTTGCATTCCAAAGGCACTAAATTACTTCAAAGGAATCCATCTAGCATTCATTCAAGGACAAGGGTTACATACTTCTTGGATACACTACATAGGAAGGGGAATTTCATTATATTTCATCCACACATTCTACTACATTGTTACACTCTAGATACATCCCGCTTATCAGTGAAACTTGCACAAGGGCATCCTAGGGAACAATTTCTACACACACTCACAAGAACTATGTGGAGTATGAGATGTAGTGTAGCACTCGGATGTAATTTCACTCTTGGGGTGACCACCAAGGTCAGTTTGACTCCCCATTTTGCATTTTATTTTTTAGGTTTGATGTGGTTTGTGGGCTTGCGCAACTGAATTTTTTTATTCAGGTTACAAGTATCATCCGAGATCATAGTGCGAACATCAGGTGATCAACAGAAGATAACTATGAAGACCTTATGTCATAGCGAGAAAAGAATATTTTAAGCCTCTATGTAGTCATCAAGGCCCATGAGAAGTCAGCCAAGTTTCGACGCCTTTGTCCAACACTTTGGGTGCCCTTGTCGACATTATTCTCAAGTTTTATGTTTTCCAATGACTAATGATGACCTTGTTTGTAATTTTCTCATCATTCACACCTACCCATATCACTTCCTATCCATTCAAAAATCAGCTAATTCTTTTTATCTCATCTTCTTGCTTAGGGTTTCAATACTTTTACATCTTATTTTTCTTATGTCATTACTATATTGCGAGATATCATAATAGTTACTCTGTAATTAGATTTAATTCGAGTTAATTAAATCACTTTGTCTCATTTTACTTTTAATTTATATGTGTGTCCCCCATCATCATCATCCTTTTACTTTATTAGAGTTGGTAAATAACTTTGATACATTGTCTTAGTCCTTTGCGGTGCTTTGGAACATCATTTTTTTGTTTTCTCTTAAACATTTGTGTGTTGAGTTGGTACACCTAATGCATCAACATCTCCTCGTCAAATTGGGGACTAATCACCCCGAAATATTTATGATATTTCAAAAATACATAATCTCCAAGGTACAGAATGGGAACACATTCCCTCCATGAAATAAACAAGTGTATTCCTTTCATGTTTTGCATCTCTTTTGGCATTTCTTGTTGCACATTTCTTTACATTACAATCATTACATTTGAGTTACAAGATTCAATTTCCTATCTTGGTCCCTAACTACCAATTGTGTTGCAAGTTTCATCATAGAGTGTGCCAACACCAACATAGTGGGATACTATAAAAAAATTACTATGAGCAAATATCAAGTGTGTACTACACACACTCAGGTATATTTTCTTTTAAGCATGTAATTTTCAATTTCTTACTTAAAGGGAGGAAAATGTAGACACTTAAACTTGGCAATCTATACTTTGACATTGTTAATCTTGACATTACACACTAGCATGGAAGAATGCACTACCTTCACTCTTCTTTATAACACCCCGATAGCACTTCATGTGCTTTCTTATCTTCAGTACACCTCTTTATATACTTTCTAAAACCTAATTTCAAAAAATTCATCTAGAAATATCCATTTTTAGGCACATAAAGTCAAAATGTCGTTTTCTCTCTCTATTCAAAATCGCTAGTCTTGGTTGGGCTGTAAATTTAACATACCGACATTATCGTACAGTTTTGGAATCACACTTGTGCATTAATTCCTTTAATTCCATCACCTTCATATGAAAAAACACACCCCTTTGGTTGACCTTTACATCATAACATCCTTCGAAAGCATATATAAGCAAGTAGATCTTACTTCATTTAGGGGACTCGCAAATTTATGAACTCCTCAAGAAAATATAGCACTAAAGACACCAAAAGCTCCCTAAAAATGAAATAACTCATACACATCCATTACGGAAACACCATCCATTGGTCTAAAGTCTCATTCTAGGCTTAAAAGTCTCCATTTTTATCATACGAGCAAGTAAAGTAACCCTTCCCAAGCATTTGAGCAAGTGTGAAAATCAAGCAAGTCATTTTCAAAGCATGGTTGTCAATTTTTTATTGCACTATAGTAGATATCACTTTGTAGACACCTAATTTCGTATCTATATCCTCTTCACTGTGTGTGCATATTTTATTAATTCCTCCTTATTAATTAGTTAAATGTTTTCTTATCATATCATTATCCATTCCTCATCAATTAACATTAAATTAAGTCCCATTAATTAATTAATTAATTAATAATTTGATCTTTATTATATTTAATATTAATTAATTAATGGGAATCCACATCCACGTGCCCTAAATTTTTATTTTGGAATTTTTTAATTCTAAATTTACACCTATGCTTTTCCTACGCTTTTTTAACTAATCTTCACCGCCTCACCTACATCTCATCCCCAAGTAACCCCTTCCAAATCAGTAATGATTTAAAGCATTGACCACTCCAAAAAGAGAAGAAACTGTGCTAAAAATAGGAAAATCTTCCTATTGGGGAAAATTTCTCTGGAATCGGCGATGACCACTTGCTCGTCATCGACCCTATAAAACTAGTTTCTTCCTTCCACTTCATCATCAAAAATCAAGTCAAACATACTTTCTCGTAGCTTGTAGAAAATATTTCATCCCTAAATGTTCGAAGCCATTATAGACCTCTCAAACCTCCTTACTGAACTTTAAGATAGCAGGCAATAGAGCTCACATCCTCATCATCGGCTTTTTTCGCAAATCTACACTTACAGATTGTCCATCGGCTTGTCTTTCCTCCGCCTTATTCATCTCTCGATGAACTCATCATCGACCCTCACGGATCGTCATCAACTTAGCCTTAATAGATCTTGTTTTTCTATTCTAGAGCCATCCTTAGCTTCTACATGTGTTTATCCTCTATTTGAGATTGCTAAGCTCTCATCCAGATCTTACTTGTCATAGAAAAATCAGCTTGTTTACACCTAGTCGTCATCAACTAGGGTCCTAGTTTCAATCCCTAGCCTTAAATTTTTGTTTCCCATTGTCTCCCTAGTTTCTATTCCTTCATAATTTCTCTACAGGTTGACTTTGGCATTTCCAGGACTTCAAAGGCTTCTAGATTGCACTCGATTAACATATTCTGCATATTTCTTTTGTTTTCTTGATCCATCTCCCAGTGTCGCCAATCGTCGACTGTCTCTGCACACAATATGGGTCATCGTTGACCCAAACTAGGTAGGTTTTATTTTTAGTTATTTTTAATTAGATATATATCTAAATCAATCAATAGTTCTTTCAGATTTTGTACTTTTTTAGTCTCTGCATATTATCAATATACATTTCCTTTTACATTGTTTTTTTCTAAAAAAAAGGGGTTGACATCCACCGCGAATTTCATGCTTCTCAATTCCACTTTTGAAAAAACCCTACCCAAACTATCTAATCCAAAATCATTTTCGGTCTTATTCGCAGAGTTTATCCAATTTGCGGCAAGAAGGCAAGAATCGGACACCTAGTGCATGTATCAAGCATCAAGCATCTAAGGTAACATAAACACTCTATCCTTTTGAGTTGGCTAGTTTCTTTAGTAACTAGTGAATTAATTTGATAACAAACGAGAAATTTGGACAACATTCCCGCACACTGGTGGGACCACCCTTTAGGTGCTTTCTTTCTTTTCTGTATTTTGCTTTTTCCTATTAACATTGCAAAAGTGAGGCCTTGCTTTATTGCTTGCTCGGTTCGTGGCTTGGATTTCTCATCACTCAAGAGTGTAGATAAATAGGAAAATTGTTATCCAAATATTCTTCTTTTCTTTATTTGCTTCTTTTGCATCGTACCTTTCCTTCTTGTTTGTGTCCTCATCCAACATCACATTTCATTTTGGGATTAAAAAGAATATTCTTTTCATCCTGCTTGCCCACATAGCTTAAATAGGGGTTTAATACTCTACATCTCACATTTTATCACACACAACTTAAACCTCACAAATCAAATTAACACATCAAAACATTCCCTTTCTTGGTTTTCTAATTGGGATTTCATTACCCAACATCAAATCGCCTCACACATTTCCCAACTATAAAAACTTGAAACCGGACATATTTTACCTTTTCATAGGTACTTGGTTAACCATCCCCTTTTCTTTTCCACACATTCTTAATAATCAAACATAAAAGAAAAATTGTCTTCTTTTCTTTCTTGGGTAAAAACTATTTTCATGCCCGTAGTCACTCGTTTAACAGCCAAAAGAATGGAACAAAACTTTTCTTCCGCCAATCCTTTTCTCAATAGATGTTCTCTCTGATAGTCACCTCATCTGTACCCTTAAGCACTCAACCACTCATTAACGTCTCTCACCTAGAGCCTTTTTTCACACTACAACTTTAGGAGAGACCAATCCATTATTTTACCATCAATCTATCCCATCTAGGCCAGCCACCCCACCATCAGTCTGATCAAAACCCTCTGGACCACCTAAGGTCCCTCTCGGTGATACCATGTTTCAAGAAATTTGGGATGCCAATCCAGTTGCACTTGAAAGATTATCTCCTTAGGAGATCAACCCAGATTCCCCCAGATAGACCACCGCTCCAACAACTCTATCCCTATCAAACCAATCCTCAAGCCACCCAACCTCGTAGCTAATGAGATTTATGTATCCCATCTTGCTTCCTCCTCTACCAATCCTTTGACTCATCAGACTACCCAGATAGTCACCTCGATCCCTCACAATATTTTGTTAATCAACACAACAATTAACACTACTCTTCCCCTCACTTCTTCGGTCGCTATCCCTATTAGTGTCCCTACTCAATATGCCCAAACATCATATCCCTTGTCTGGGCAATATGATCTTCTTACATCCAAAGATGTTAATTGACACTTCGAAACCCTTTCGGGGGTGCTTTACATTATGCAATATCTAACCCTTTTCAACAACAATATCAACCTATTCATACCCACATTCTTGCTCAGCACTTGTCACAACAACCTACCCAATCCCAACAATCATATCATCTTCCCATCACCCAAAAATAGTTCTTTCAATAACCACCCTTTCAATCACATCCCATGGCTTACCCCCAAAAATTCCCCAAACACCAACACATCCGCAAGCTCATCAACAAATTTACCCGACCACCTCTTACACGTAGCCACCACCTCTTTCAAATGATCCCATGCATGCCCTCGTAAATAGGTTAGCCAACCTTGAAGCTGCAACTTTAGGGACCAAGGTCTCGTTATCATATGAGCAAATCTGCAATGAGCCCATTCACCCATCCATACCAATTAAACCATATCCTCTACACTTGTGAATTTCCAAAATTCACTAAGTTTAACAACAAAGAAGATCCACAACAACATCTTCGTGTATTTAAACATGCATGTTATCTTATTGTGCATGATCAAGACTTGATGCTTCACACTTTTCCCATGTCCTTAGTTGGTCCCTTGGACTGGTATAATAACATCCCCCAATATTCAATATTCTCTTTCTCCTAACTTCATGCAGTTATTTTTAGAACATTTTTCAATTAACATTGTGTAAAAAATAATCATTAATAATCTATGGGTGATCCGAAAATTTGAACACGAATCCATTATAGACTTTGTCACATGTTGGTGCATCACTATGAGCCATTATCATTTCCTCTTCCATAAGATGACCTCATTGACCTCTTCTCACATTCATGTGTGAAGAATATATCTTCAACTTTACAAATCCAATTGTTTCAAACCTTTGATGAGGCCTTCACCATGGCCCGCAAACTTGAAACACATGCCCTCGAGCAGGGCCATTTAAAACTCAAATCAAATAAACCCAAACATGAGTTTACTAAACCATCCATGCTAAATGACAAATCAAAGGCGTGACAACTAATGCCATGGTTAAATCATCTCCCACATCTACATCTAGCACATGGACTCAACAAAGAGTCACTCAAATAGCCCAACTACACCCCCTTGGGAGTCATACAATACATATTTGAAAAATTAATGACAACAAACCTTGTCACACTTCCTCCTATCTAACCAATTGATGATTCAAGACCGAAACCTGTATGGTATCATGAAGACCACTACTACAAGTATCACCAAGTCGAGGCCATGACATAGAAAGATGTCGTACTTTCAAGGACTTGGTCCAAAGACTCATCGATTAGGGTGATCTTCAAGTCGACAATCCAAATGCTTCACCCAATCAACCCCTTGACATTTTCAAACAACCTTTCCCAAATCATACATTGACAAGCCAAGCTACCACTTCTACCACAACCCAAGCACCTAATGCTCATACTATAAACACCGAACACTAATGATCAGGAGCCTGTTCCATCCACAACTTCATCATTGATTACCTATATTCCCTTTGACATCCTCCCCACATCTGTTACACCTACATCTATCTCAGAGTCTACTCCTACATATACAACTACCATAACCCCATTAGCAAACATATCATTTATTCCCTTAGAAACATTCATGAAACAATCATTTCAGCATATTTCCACACCCGGGTTGGACCTTCATCATTATGCACCTCATCACCCACTTCATCCATTCTAGTAGGCTTGACCACCTTTGTCAACTTCCTTATCCACCGTAATTTTGGAATGTTTGAAATCACTTTACCTTTGATAACCTCAAATATATCTTCCATGTCATCAACACAATCCCCTCAATCCCCATCTTTTGTGGATCATCTTAGACAGATGTTGTTTCCTATTCCCAAACCAATCATAGTGTTACCATCTAACTCCCCAGTTAAGATTGTTGATTCTCCTTCTGATAGTGTGTCCCCATATACAAAACATATGATCCCTCCTAGAGGTAAACCATCTAATCCAAAATCATCTGCTCCAGAACCACGAACATTTCAACTTGCCAATCCAAGATCATCCTATACCAAAACACCAATCAACAACAAAACTAAATCCAAATAATCAAAGCATAATAAACTTGGGTCTTGTCTCAAACATCCAAAGTATCACATAATACATCTTCTAGTGTACCAGTTAGATCATACACAGAGATCTTCCAACACTTCTTGTAAACCTCTACAATTACGATTCCTCTAATCAAGGCCTTCGATCTAAAGGAAAAGAATCCTCTATGGTTCAATCCCCAATCACAATGTCATTCTATGAGCTCATCCAAAGCTTCAATCATAAGACAGGCTCATATTGAAGCCTTAAAACACATTATGACACTTGATGACAAAGCTCGACCCTTCGCATCTTTTGTAGGGTCATTTATTGCTTCTACTGACTATATCATTTAATGAAACTAAAATTATGGATATCTTACCAGAAGAGCATGACCTTCCCCTCTTTATTACATTTAGGATCAATGATACATTCATTCGATGGTCCATGATTGACAATGGGGTGAGCATTAATATTATCCCTTCGCATACTTTCAATCAACTTAAGATTCCAAAGGAATCATGCCGCTCGAACACTGTAGTCCTTTGCACTTTTAATGATGCCATCGCTCTTGCCTTGGGAATGGTTGTTCTTCCCATCTATGTTGGTGAGAAGCTCATCCATCAAACCTTTTATATCATTGAAGGATAATTTTAATACAATTTTCTCCTTGACGACCATGGATCATGCCATGTGTTATGTCCCATCAACACTTCATCGCTCCCTTAAGTATGAGCATGAGGGAAAATATTAATGCTTCCTAGGGATGCTCCTCCCTTTCAAGGATGTAACATGACTTATAGACCAAATGACGTGCTCATCCCTAAGGATGATCCATCTGCATCATCCACCAGTTTAGCCATTCCCTCATCCAAACTCCCTGACAAAGACTCCCTAGATGATGTGGTGAACAAACTTACGATGGGGGAGTATCACCTTCTCATGTTTAACACCCTTCCCACTCCCAACCATATTGGTAGACCCGATAAGGCACCTATGTACCAACCAAACATCATAGATATTGTTCCTTTTGGTCTACCACATCGTCACACCAATCTTATTTATGGTGGCATTGATATCCCTTCTTCCCACATCGATGAAATTCCACACGCTAGGCTTTATATTGGTAGATTTAGATTTCTTGACAACCCATCTTTTACCTATAACTATTTCCATCATTGCACATGGAATGGATTCGGCTTGGGTCATTAGAACACGGCCCACATGGCCTTATTCCTAATTAATGTCATAAACTTTACGAAAAAATTAGGTTAGGCTATAAAGAGGAATCCTCTGATCCCATCCCACCATCAGAGATACTGATGGACATGCCTCCTCCACCTTTTTATTTTTCAACTTTCAAAGATGAGGGCATGTCCTCTCTACCTTCTCCATATTTTCCAACCCTTGAGGATCTTTTCATGCTCGAAGATATGGACATACCTTCTTTACTTTCTCTCGTCTCCTCTGACTCCCGAGGACATGAACATACCATCCCCATATTTCTTAACTCTTGAGGACATGGAACTAGATGACACCATTTCCATTGCCTCTAAATTTTTTTAGTCTCCACCATAAATTTGGGACCGATCACCTATCAGTGTGATAATCAGACTAGGTCCCTTCCTCTTTGTTATCTCGAATATAATAGAAGAAGACTCTACTACCGTTGATGTCCTTCAAGAAATGTCGACAATGATGCCATCCTTTCCCACATGGGGCAGAAGATTATTATCTTTAGAAGACCTTACCATCTAATTCACCTACTCTTCTTAATGAAGCCACCATCGATATCAATATCGGGAATCCACAGAGCCTTGCATTCTCAAGGTGGGCCAATCGCTTGATCCACACAAGCTAGAATCTTTCACCACATTCATCTCCCATCATAGCTAAGCATTTACATGGTCATATTCAGACATGCTAGCTCTTGACCCATATTTTAGGAAAATCTAAGCTTCAACATGACCATATTTCCATTCTCAAAGTCCTTTTTGAGTGCCTCATCTACTTTTGTCTTCATCTTAATCCAACCAAGTGTGTATTTGGAGTCTTAACTAGCAAGCTCCTTGGCTTTATCATTTCTATTAGGGGTATCGAAGTTGACCCCAAAAAAATTAAGGCAATCATTGAAATGCCTCCTCCCACCAATATTAAGAAACTTTGCAGTCTTCAAGGCCACCTTGATCATCCTCCGCTTCATTTCATAACTTTTTGATCACTGTCAACCTTTTCATCACCTCCTTGAAGGAAATTGAATTCGATTGGGATTACAATTGTAAAAAATCTTTTAATGATCTTAAATAGTATCTTTTGTCTCCACTAGTGCTCACACCTCCATGTGAGGGGGAGCCATTTTATTTGTATATCTCTGCTACTAATCATGCTCTAGGATCCATGCTAGCACATTGCATGACCAAGGTCATGAGCAGGTCATTTATTACATCAGTCACACTCTTCATGACTATGAGACCCACTACACTAAAGATGAAAGGTTGTGTTATGCCTATTCTTTGCTACATCTAAGCTTTGACATTATCTTCTCAACCACAAGACTTATGTCATTACTAGCTTTCATCTTCTTAAGACATTGCAAAACCTTATCACAATGATCACATTACTCGATGGCTCATTCTCATGACAGATTTTGATCTTGAATTTATCTCTCAAAAATCCATTAAAGGGGCAAGATATTGCTGACCAATTTTTAAAATCCCCTCTTCTCATTACACATTTACCTCATGAGAAATTTTTGGATGAATCCATTAACTAGTTTCATCATGAATATGGCACTCTCAAATTCACTCTCTTCTTTGACGGCTCAAAATGTCAACAAGGGGGAGGTGTTGGCATCGTTCTCATTCCTCCATGGGAAAATCCTATTCCCCTCACATATAAACTCAATTTTGAGTGCACAAATAACATGGCGAGAATATGAGGCTCTCATCCTAGGTCTTGAAATCGCCATCTTTTTTAGGTGTTCAAATTCTTGACATCTACGGAGATTCCGAGCTCATAATCAAACAAGTTATAGGTGAGTATCAATGTAAAAATGATACTCTTCAAAAATATCACGACATTGTTCATCTTCTCCTTGAATCTTTTGACTCTTACACCATCCAAATTGTTCCTCGGTTGACAAATTGTTTTGTTGATACGATGGCGTCCCTCGTAACTCTCATCCCATGGATAATAGAGGAGTCCAAGCTTCTTGTTGTCATTCATCATTGTGACTGGCATTTTCATGAATTACCTCAAGTTAATCTTATTGAATCTAATTCACCAAACCTTTGGTACTCTCAAATATTCAATTATCTATCCAAATCCATCCTTCCTCCCGATCTCTAAAAAAGCTAAGAGGTATTTTCTTCAGCGTGCTCCTGCTATATGATCCTTAAGAACATTCTTTATAAACGTGGATTCGAAAATGTTCTTCTTCGGCCCTAAATCCCATGAAGCCTCTTGAGCCATCCAAGAAGCCCATGACTGACATTTGTGGTGAAAAGTTTATTGGCTTAGCTATTGCTAAGCGTGTTCTTTATCTTGGCTATTACTAGCCTTCCCTTAATCATGACTACTGCGAATATATTAAGAAATGTGAAAAATGTTAGCAACATTCCAATCTCATTCATATTCCTAGTCAAGCTCTACAACCACTCAAGAAATTTGGCCCTTTTCGCAATGGGGCCTTAATCTTATTAGTCTTATTAATCCTCGTTCTTCATAGTAATATCACTTGATCATCATGGTTAGTGAATATTTCACTAAATGGGTAGAAGAAATCCCACTCACCTCAACCAAATATGGTCCTATCATTAATTTTATTTATCAACACATCATCTGCCACTTCACATTCCCCACAAACTTGTTATGGAAAATGAAAATTCCTTTAAAAACAAAGATCTCAAGAAAATTTGTAATGCATTCAACATCCAACTCATATTTTCTTCTCCATATTATCCCCAAGCTAACAACTGGCGAAGCCACTAATAAAACTCTTCGGAACATTCTTGCCAAAATAGTCGATCAAGTAGGTTGTAATTGGCATCTCCACTTCCTTTCACCCTTCAGGGCTTATCGTACTAGCATTCGTACCTCCACAGGGGCTATGCCTTTTTCTCTTGTTTGACTCTGAAGTCATCCTTCTTCTTGAAGTTCAAATTCCATATTTGTGCGTGTCCCTTTGTGACTTCATCTTTGATGAAGATTATCACCAAGATCATCTAGCACAACTCGAGATACTAGATGAGCATCGCCTTCTCGCTCTTGAACACCATCATGTTTATCAAGATCGCATCAAATGTGCTTATAATAAGCACCTTAAGGAACATGACTTTAATGTTGGTAACCTCATCCTCAAAGAAAATCAGAATGTCACTACTCTAGAAAGGAGCCAACATGGAAAGTTTTCCCCTAATTGGATTGGACCATATATTATGACGCATAAGTATGAGTCGAGAGCCTATCATCTAGCTTCCCTTAATGGTAAACTAGAAGTGGGACCACTTAACGCATTTCACTTACAACCATTCTATTATTAGCACATCTACCAATGTGCCCTTAGTCCTATTCTTGGATCATTCCTCCATCTCACCCCCTTCCATTCCTCATTGTGATGACTTGGAACTATGTGGTCTTCCATCACTTCTTTAGTGTGATCTTAAAAATGGGCACCACGGCTCTACATGTAGCATTTTCCTTACGGATAGGTTCTCCTCTTTAGTGATAAATCCATGATCATCACATCCATCTCCCTCTTATTCACCTATTGGAACCATGCAAAGGGTCCAGGGTGTTTCTTATACACTCTTTATCCCCTCCTAAGTGGTCTACTTAGCTAGTCCCATCTCTCCCCCATGCAAAATCAAAAATGAAAAATCATGGATGCTCGAATCAAAATGAAATTTATCAAAAATAGATTGATCCCTCGAAGGATAGTTGTTCATGCAAATAAAAAAATCATCAAAGGCATGAGATCAAAATCAAAAATAGATAAATAAATTGATCCCTCGAAGGATGGCTATCATTTATTCTTGTCATCTATATATTCTAATAAGTATACCATACCCTCAAAGGATGGCTAATCCTTATAGAATTTGAATGTTTCCCGCATTGATCAGCCTTCCATTTATCAAAGGCATCAGAAGAAAGATTCCTGCATTGATCAGCTTTCTCTTTCCCCTTCCTAGAGCTAGGGTATAGTTTAGGGAAAACCACTCTTGGAAAACCCTCTTTCCTCTGTACAAGTTTCATCTCAAACCCCTTTTTCATGTCAAAATTAGGTTTATGAGATCATCTCATCCATTACTTCCTTATGATCTTATGGAAATGACTAACTATCGTTGGTTATTTGCTAACATTTTCTTTGGTCGTATGTGTCTTGCATCACCCAGGATCCTTTCTTGTTTACCTCCAATATGGTTGGATTCATTTTTTTCCCTCACATGATCCTTAACATAACGTAGTCTCATTTGTACCTTCAGGTCGCTATGCTTACAATTGTGCCTTATTTGCTTTTAGTCTATCTCTATCACCAAAATTCCCATTGGGCCATACTTATATCCCTTTTTGGGCATCCTTCCTTCAAATTCCACCTTTGTGGCCTTTTTCCCTTTTAGGGAATTTTATTTTCAATCTCAAAGTCCACTTCGGTGGCCATATTTACTCTTCCTTCAGGAATTTTACCTTACATTATCCTAATCTAATTTGCACACAGAATCTACTTGGTGTCTATACCCTTTTCCCCACTTGGGGCATATTTTACTTTTTCCTTTTTTCCTTCGTGGCCATACTTTCCCCTCTTAGGGAATATTATCTCTTCATCCATCTTTTTGGAATTTGCCTTCTTGGCCTTTTCGTGTCCCATCGGGAACCATACTTTTTATCCTCATTCATAGTGAACGCATAACCTATTCATTCGATTCCTCGTGTATGAAGGATTTCACATACCTTTTTCATATAGTTGCACATATTTTTATGACTTTCCCATGACATGTTGGTCATCCCGGCCTACATCCATACTGCAGTGATCTTCACCCACTCACTAGTCCATAGAATGTTGTTGTCCATCTTCATTGAGACCATAATTATCCCCTACCGATGTGATATTGGAGTCACCGCCATAGTTTTCCATCCTTATTGTGATCCTTTTTCCTGGGGCATCTTGCCTTGGTTATGCCTTCACCCATATTTTCATCACCCACCTACCCTTCATCATCTACCTTTTTCAAATGTATCATCGATTTCCTTGGCGTCATCAATCCCCTGTTTGAGGGGGAGCTCATCATCAATCCTTTATCCTCATCCAATCCTTTTTGTTTTTGTCTTGTGGCTTACTACCACAAACCACTCAATAAAAGGGGCAAAATGTAGACACCTAATTTTGGTATCTATATCCTCTTCGCTTTGTGTGCACATATTTTATTATTCATCCTTATTAATTAATTAAATTCCCATTTATCCTATCATTATCCAGTCCTCATCAATTAACATTAATTAATTAAGTCCCATTAATTAATTAATTAATCATTTGATATTTATTAATTTACATTAATTAATTAATTCCCTTTTATTAATTAATTAATGGGTATCCACATCCACATGCCCTAACTTTCCATTTTGGAATGTTTTTATTCTAAATCTACACCTATGTTTTTCCCTACGCTTTTTCTAACTCATCTTCACTGCCAACTCACCTACATCTCATCCCCAAACAACCCCTTCCCGCCTAATTCTTTAAAGCATTTGACCAGCTCCAAAAAGGAGGAGAAATCATGCTAAAGAAAGGAAAATCTTCCTATTGGGAAACTTTCCCCGGAATTGGTGGCGACCCATCCTGGTCACCACCGACCCTATAAAATTGGTTTCTTCCTTTCCATTCATCATCGAAAATTGAGTGCATGCAGTGTTTCTCATAGTCTGTAGACAATATTTCGTGCCTCGAAGCGTTTAGAAGCCATTATAGACCTCCCAAACCTCCTTGCACATGTGCATGTGTCAATCGTGATTGGTCTTTTTGTGATATTTTCATTATTTTACAATGCTTTAATCAGCTTTATTATATTATCTTGGTATTAACCTTTTGTAGGTTTAAGACGGTAGGAACAGAGCTCCCACCTCGTCATCATCCTTTTTTTGCAAATCTACAATTACAAATTCTCCATCTAGCTCACCTTCCCTTGACCTTATTCATCTCTAACGAAGTTGTCCGTCGCCACCATCACAAATTACCATAGACTTAACCTCGGTATCTCTCACTTTTCTATTCCAGAGCCATCCTTGGCTTCGCATGTGTTTATCCTCTGTTCTAGATTGTTAATCTCCCATCCAATCTCACGACATAGCAAAAATCAACCTATTTACACCACTGGTCATCGTAAATCAAAACAGTCTTGGTTTCAATCCCGACCTTAAATCCATTTTTCCTATTGTGTCCTTGGTTTATATTCCTTCAAACTTTTTCTATAGGTTGACTACGACATTTCCAAATTTCTGCGGCTTCCAAATTGCACTACGATTACTGTAGTCTCTGCATATTTCTCTTGTTTTCCGATCTAGCTCCCCAAGTCCCGTCCAACCTATCTCTTGCACAAATGGGTCGCCTTCGACCCAAACCAGTACGTTTACTTTTCGATTGTTTTTAATTAGATATATATCTTAATTAATCGATAGTGCTTTTGTATTCTTTACTTTTTCAAAGATTCTGCATATTATCGTTATACACTTCCTTTTACACCACTTTTTGTCTAAAAATAGGGGTTGACATCCACCGAAGAAATTAATGCTTCTCGGGTCCTATTTTTCAAGAAACCCCCACCCAAACTATCTAATCTAAAATCATTTTCACTCTTATACATAGATTTTATCCGATTTGCAGGCAGTGAAGAATCGGACACCTAGCACATGTATCAAACATCAAGCATCCAAGGTAACATAAACCCTCTATCCTTCTAAGTTGGCTAGTTTCTTTAGTAACTAGTGCATTAATTTGATAACGAACGAGAAATTTGGACAACATTCTGGCACACCCGGTGGGACCACCCTTTAGGTGGTTTCTTTCTTTTCTATATTTTGCTTTTTCCTATTAACACCACAGTGTGAGGCCATGTTTTATTGCTTTCTCGGTTCATGGCTTGGATCACTCATCACTCAAGAGTGCAGATAAATAGGAAAAGCACTATCTAGGTATTTTTCCTTATTTTCTCCTTTTGCATCGTACCTTCCCTTCTTGTTTGTGTCCTCATCCAACATCACATTTATTTTTGGGTTTAAAAAGAATATTCTTTTGCATCCTTCTTTCCCACATAGCTTAAATAGGGGTTTAATACTCTACATCTCACATTGTACCAAACACAACCTTAAACCTCACAAATCAAATTAACACATCAAAACATTCTCTTTCATGGTTTTCTGATTGGGATTTCATCACCCAACAATAAACCGCCTCAGACATTTCCCAACCATAACAAACCTGAAACTAGACATAGTTTACCTTTTCATAGGTACCTGGTTAACCATCCCCTTTTCTTTTCCACACATTCTTAATAATCAAACATAAAATAAAAATTATCTGCTTTGCTTGCTTGGGTAAAAACTATTTTCATTCTGTAGTCACTTGTTTAGCAACCAAAAGAATGGAACAAAACTTTTCTTCCACCAATCCCTTGTCTCAACAAATGTTCTCTACAATAACCACCTCATATGTACCCTTGAGCACTCAACCGCTCATTGACGTCTCTCACCTAGAGCCTTTTTCACACTAAAAATTTAGGAGAGACCAATCCATTCTTTTACCATCAATCTATCCCATCTAGGCCAGCCACCCCACCATCAGTCCAATTAGAACCCTTTGGACCACCTAAGGTCCCTCTCGGTGATACCATGTTTCAAGAACTTTTGGATGCCAATCCAGTTGCACTTCAATATTATCTCCTTAGGAGATCAACCTAGATTCCCCCAGATGGACCACGGATCCAACAACTCCCAACAAGATTGGTAAACCCAATAAGACAACTATGTACTAACCAGACGTCAAAGACATTATTCCTTTCTATCCACCACATTGTCACATGAATATTATTTATGGTGGCATTGATATCCCTTCTTCCCACATCGATGAAATTCCACACGCCAGGATTTATACTTGGCAGCTTTCTTTCTTTGACAAGCCATCTTTCACCTATAACTATTTCCATCACAATGCATGGAATGGATTTTGCTTGGTGGTCAGTTATGAACACGGCCCACATAGCCTTATTCCTTATCAATGTCGTAAACCTTACAAAAATTTTGGGTTAGTCTATAAAGAGTGATCCTTTGATCCCATTCCACCTTCGAGATGCTTTGATGGACATGCCTTCTCCACCCCTTTTGTCTTTTTTTTTTATTTTCAAAGACAAGGGCATGTCTTCTCTACCTCCTCCATCTTTTCTAACCCTCGAGGATCTTGTCATGCTCAAAGATATGGACATAACTTCTTTACTCTCTCTGTCTCCTCAAACTCCCTAGGACATGAACAGAATGTAGATCAAGAATTTTGCGCTTGTTACCTGTCCAAGTTAATGTACCAAACTAAACACAAAAACCCTGAAAAACTCCAATGAAATCGATACCTGATGAAGATGTAGACGGATGAGGAAGCTGATGTAGACAAGACGGGCGCACACGAGCAATTTGCACAATAGCTCCGAGTAACCTGCAAAACACCGATGCTTGACAGAAAAAGATGGCGTTAGAAGATATTTGGGTGGACTGCCCGAGAAGCGGGTCCGGGAAGCGATGAGCTTCCTTGGCGGATGTCAGTCCACGTTTTCAATAAAGAAAAGAAGCATATATGATAAAAGATGTAAATAAAGACTAGATTCTCGATTAGGTAATAAAATAAGAATCAATGCAATGAGACGAAAGTACGAAAAACAGGAACTGCGAAATAATGTTGGATTTGTGTTACCTGTGACCTTTTACATGTCTGCAGTGAAATCGCGTCGACTGGGTAGAATCGGCGGCGACTGATGTGATCGGCGTCGACTGGGACTGATCGGCGTCGACTGGATAAGATCAGTGTCAACTGAAGGCAGACTGACCAATCAGGGACTGTGTGATGAGATTCGGGGATTGGAAGGTGAATGTAGTCTGCAAGATGTGCCGAAGATGGAGAGACGCTCCAGTGGAGCAGAGTCACCGGATGATAGATGGTAGTGTATGATGTTGATATGATACGATGGCGAGTAATGCGGTGCTCCTCTCAGGGATTGATTAGGACAGGATCTGCCCTAACTGAGACAATTGATGCTAAAAAGATCTCTCTTTCTTGCAACCTGAATCTTTCTCGCTCTCTGTTCGTGCGTAAGTGCTTTCTTTCGCTCGTTAGTCTCTTTTCAGTCCTTGAATCGAGCTATGGACCTGCTTTTATAATCGGCGCCGCTCCTAGAAAATCGGCGCCGACCATATGGGTCGGCGCCGATCGCGGAGAAGACTCCCGAGATGGCTAAAAATGATCGATTCGAGAAAGACAAGACCTATCCCGACCACGGGAAATATCCCGCTTAGGGAAGATTAAAAATGGATGTGATGCATAGATAGAATAAATTTGGGGTAGATAAGTGATTAAGATGCATGGGAAGAAGCGTAATTAAATATTTAATATTTAATTACTCATGGGTAAGATGTGATGTGATGAATTAAATTTAGAGTAAGTGATTAAATCACAAATTGGAAAACTATCCCAAGGGGATAGTTGGTGACGTAAACGTGCCCCAGGTTACCTAGGCAAGTAAACGGATGAGAAGGGACACTAAATTGGGTAACCAATTTTAAGTGTCTACATTTTGCCCCTTTTTGTCAAGTAACTTGCGATAAGCAAGGTTATGAGACAAAAACAAAGGGATGGAAGAAGAGAAGAATTTGTGGTGATGTGATCCCCCTCAAACTAGGGATGGGATGGATAATAGAACAGACGATCCCGAGTTTGAAAGAGGTAGATGAAAAATGCAGGATGCCCCAGTCGGATAGCTGGAGTAGAACTGATCATTGAGGGCGCATAAAAATAAACACAAGGGCAGCAACCTAAGGAACTCACATTGGTAGGGAAAACTAGCCGGTCTCCTCGTGAGACGACGTTAGTGCCTACAGACCCATGAGTGCAAGGAGAACTGCAAAAAAAAGCCAGCATCTAAAGAGAGACACATTGGTAGGGACAACTAGACGGTCTCCTCATGAGACGACGTTAGTGCCTACAGACCCGTTTAACTCTAAGCTGCCGAAAGATACGAGTGTCCCACGCAAAGGGAACAAACCCGAAAGAGACGATGACATCTAAAAGATGTGCCAAAAGGCAAGATTCAGCACACAACAATGATCAGATAGATGAGAAAGCCAAGTATCAACACTATGGCAAACAGACATGAAAAATCGGCGGCGATCAAAATAATCGGCGCCGACCAAGACAATCGGCGTCGACCCAAAAAATCGGCGCCGACCAATCCAGACGCATATAAATATGCGAACGGAAAACGTAAACGATTTATTTGCAACGTGACGATTGATTCAGAGAGAGATAGATTTGAACACAATGGAAGCCTCCGGGAGCGGACAGAAGCGCAGGAGGACACGACCTGGGGTAAGTAGTCACTGGTGAACCCATTTGTCGTTATTTTTTTTTTTTTTTTTGAGTTTAGATGGATGTGATTAGATAGATTGATTTAATTTTGATAGATAGATGTGATGTATCTTGGATGGACATAGCTTTTAAATATTTTGATGGATAGATATACAGATGTACTTAATGTATGGATTAGATATAAATAGATGTCATGTACCTGAGATGTACGTATTTTTCGATATTTTGATGGATAGATAGATAAATGTGTTGGATATATGGATGTAATTATAAGGAGAAATGAATACAGATAGGAGTTTTGATAGATAAGATGAATTTTGATAGAAGATAAATTTTGATTGAATTAACATGTGAAATGCCAATTTAACAGGATGCAAGACAAAGAAATGGGGAATACTCCTTACAAGAGCCAAAGATGAAAGCGGAAACAACCGTGACTTAGAAGAGAAGATACTCGGAGAAGAAGAAAAATGATAAGTTGGACTTCCAACCGACCATAGATAAAATCCAGAAAGGGAACCAAAAGACCAAGCATACAAGGCCCTATATAAGATTAAAATAAATCTGACACTAACTAGTCGCAAACCAGATCTAGGATAGAAACGGAAAGAAAAGTAAGTAAGTATCTTGTCGGAACCTACAAGGGACAGAATACATGTCCATAGTGGGGAAATAGGATTCTCCATATGATCGACAAAAGGTCCTAAATCTCAGCTTCATGACTTTGACAGATAGGCAAACTGATCAATGCGGGAAGTTTGCTTGATATGGAAAGACTGATCGATGCGGGAAGTCTTTCAGTGATGCTATAAACTGACTGGAAGGCCGATTAATTACAAGAAGCCTTGAATTTTTCTTTGAGAAACAGCCGTCCTTCAAGGGAGCGGTCTGTATTCTGAATTTTAATGATAGCCATCCTTCGAGGGTATGGTCTATTTTCTTTTTGATTCACTTGATAATGTATGGATAGCTGTCCTTCAAGGGATCAGTCTATCTTTTGGATAGCATCTTCTCTTTTTTTTTTTTTTTTTTTTTTGGAAACTTTTTGGAAGAAGCTGAGTTCAGACCTAGATAGATCAGATGGAGGGGAAGAGAACATAGAAGAACATGCACTCATGACCCGAGTAGATCCGATGAAGATAAGTACTTGGGACAGATGAAGTGGTGATTAAGGTATTCCTACCATGAGGAGGAACATATCCAAAAGAAACGTGCAATGAGTAGAGCCGCGATACTCATATTTAAGGTAGACGAGGCAATAGGCGGAGAACCACACAATTTCAAATCACCACGAAAGTAGATGACTGGTTATTAGGACGGATGGAAGATCTGAGTTGCGACTAGATTCGTATAAGATAGATTTTAACAGTAGAAGGGCCGTAAATACAAGGCATTAAGAGGTTCCGCTTCAGGGATACCATCCATGGAAGATAAACGATAAGCCCCAGACCCATATTTATGAGTGATAATGTAGGGGCCCATCCAGTTGGGAGCAAACTTACCACGTTGACTTCTTTCGAGTGTAGTGACATTTTGATTTTCCTTAAGAACAAGATCACCAATTTTGAAGTCACGGTGTTGCAAGTGCTTGTTATAAGCACGTTTGACACGCTCGAGATAGACCTGATGATGATCAAGAGCGTTAAGACGCCGCTCATCCAATAGTTCAAGTTGTGCTAGACGATTTTGACGATAATCCTCATCGGAGACAAATTCTCTGAGAGAAACACGGAGAGATGGGATTTGGACTTCCAAAGGAAGGACAGCCTCAGACCCATAGACGAGAGAGAAGGGAGTAGCACCAGTAGGAGTACGAATGCTAGTCCGATAAGCCCAGAGAGCGAAAGGGATATGTAAATGCCAATCCCTACCAGCTCGACTAGTTACCTTTGCGAGGATATTACGCAAAGTTTTATTGGAAGCTTCGGCTTGACCATTAGCTTGAGGATAGTATGGAGAGGAAAAACTGAGCTTGATATTGAAAGCATTGCAGAGATTCTGCAAATCAGCGTTTTTGAAAGACTTACCATTATCTGTGATTAGCTTGTGTGGAACGCCAAAGCGACAAATGATGTGTTGATAGACAAAATCAACTATGGGTTTAGCCTTTGTTGAAGAAAGAGGGATAGCTTCTACCCACTTAGTAAAGTACTCAGTGGCGGTAATGATAGAATGATGACGTTGTGAAGAACGAGGATTGATGAGACCAATAAGATCGAGACCCCACTGCGAAAAAGGCCACAAATCCGCCGCAGGTTGCAAAGCCTGACTAGGGATGTGCGTGAGATTGGAATGTTGCTGACACTTGATGCACTTCTTGGTGTATTCACAACAATCTTGATTAAGAGAAGGCCAATAATATCCCAAACGTAAGATGTGCTTGGCTACAGCTAAGCCACTAAAATGTCCACCACAAATACCGTCATGGACCTCCTGAATAGCTTTAGATGATTCATGGGTTTTGAGGCATCGAAGCAAAATACCATCAAAGCCACGTTTGTAAAGAATCCCGCCTAGGATAGTATAGCGATTGGCGCGTTGGACAAAAGACCTTCTACCATTGGGAGACAGATCTGGAGGAAGGACCGAATGAGATAGATAATCAACTATCTGTTGATACCACTCATCCTGAGTATGGGTTGTGACAACATTGATTGGCGTTAGTTGCCCAAGATGAGATGGTTGATCTAATCGTTGCACAGCTACATAAAGACGCGAGTCTTCGGTAAAAGGCGGGATAAGGGAGGCCAAAGAGGCCATGGTATCTGCGAATCGATTTGCAGTACGCGGAATGGCTTGGATAGTGAAGTTATCGAAAGATTGGAGTTGGGCAAGAACGATGTCGCGATATTTTTGAAGGATATCATTCTTGCATTGATAGACACCCGTGACCTGGTTAACGATGAGTTCAGAATCACCAAAGATGTCAATATGACGAGCGCCGAGATTAATGGCATTTTGAAGACCTAAGACAAGAGCTTCGTACTCAGCCATATTATTGGTGCACTCAAAATTCAATTTGTGTGCAATCGGGATGGGCATACCCAGGAGGAATCATCACAAAACCCGCACTCCCCTTCACGGCATTTGGATCCGTCAAAGAAGAGCGTTATTTTAAATGGAGATAGACCAAAATCAATTTGTTGGATATACTCATCGGGAAATTGAGCAAGGGGGTCTTGAGTGTCCTAAGAGGAGCATCGGCTAATTGATCTCGCAATAACCCGACCCCTTGATAGCCTTTTGCGAGATAAACTCGAGGTCAAACTCATGTCATGAGCATAAGCCAACGGGTGATGCGATCATTGTGATAAGGTTTTGCATGGATTGTCTTGAGGGGATTGACACTTGTGACAATGTAAGTTTTGTGATTAAGGAGATAATGACGAAGCTTAGAAGTTGCGAAGAAGAGAGCACAACATAGTTTTTCAAATTCTGAGTAACGTGCTTTATACTCATGGAGGGTGCGATCGATGTAATAGACACTTGTTCTTTACCACAAGTGTCCCGATGCGAAATCATGGCTCCCGAGCAGCATGGTCACGAGAGATATAAAGATAGAAAGGCTCCCCCTCGCGTGGAGGTGTAAGCACAGGTGGAGAAAGAAGATAAGCTTTGAGATCATCAAAGGCCTTTTGGCAATGCTCATCCCATTCAAAATGAACATTCTTACGGAGAAGGTGGTGAAAAGGTTGACAACGGTCCGACAATTGGGAGATAAAACGACGCACCGATTGAAGACGTCCTTGGAGACTGCGGAGTTGCTTTAAGTTAGACGGAGGAGGCATCTCAAGGATAGCTTTTATTTTTGCGGGGTCGACTTCAATGCCCCTGATGGAAATGATAAAACCTAAAAGTTTACCAGTGAGAACGCCAAACACGCACTTAGCTGGATTTAGACGAAGACAAAAGCGGATAAGCCTCTCAAAGAGAGGTGCAAGGATGAAAAGATGATCCTGACGACGCTTGGACTTGCCGAGGAGGTCGTCAACATAATCCTCTACAGTTTTGTGTAAGAGGTCATGGAAGATGTATGTCATTGCTCGTTGATAGGTTGCTCCTGCGTTCTTAAGGCCAAAAGGCATGACACGATAGCAAAAGGTCCCCCAAGGGGTTATGAAGGAGGTCTTATGTTGGTCTTCTGGTGCGATGAGGATTTGATTATATCCAGAGAAACCATCCATAAGAGAAAGCATCTCATGACCCGCAGTTAAATCTACGAGTTGGTCGATATTAGGAAGAGGAAAATCATCCTTTGGACAGGCAAGATTAAGATCCCGGAAGTCGGTACAAATTCGAATCTTCCCAAAGGTAGCCTTGAATTCTCGTACTACATTAGACACCCATTGCGGATAATCGATGGGTTGGATGAAGCTAGCCGAGAGCAAGCGTTGTAACTCTTCTTTGACAAGAAGGGCTACTCTAGGGTGCATCTTACGCAATTTTTGCTTGACTGGTTTGATGTTGGGAAGAGTAACGATATTGTGGACCACAATATCGGGATCGAGTCCTGGCATATCTTCATATGACCAAGCAAAGGCTTGACGATGTTTGGAGAGAAAAGCGGTAAAGTCCCCTAATTCCTGTGGATTAAGGGATTGGCCGACCTTGATGATGCGAGGGTCTTCAGAAGTCCCTATATTAAGGTCGATAGTGGCTTCGTTGAGAAGGGTAGACGTGTCAGAAGGAATAGTCTTGGGAAGGTAAGAATCCTCTGCCCCTAGATAGGTGAGGACAGAATCGTCATCCGCACAGTGGATAGTATTGATAGTAGGAGAGTCGTCTCCAACTATTTCAGGGAAGGTTAATGGTATAGAAGCGGACCGATTGTTAGTCTCATAGACCAACGGCCCTAAGGAAATGGTATTGATCAAAAAAAAAAGTTAGGTGGGATGGAAATGTCGTCATCCACATCAAGTGATGCTTCTGATTTAGTGGGAGAAGATGGTTCCTTAGTAGGAAGAGGTTCATCAAGAATAGTGACGGTGGCCTCTGAAAGGGGTTTAAATCCTAACCCAAATTTTTGATGTGGCATGAGAGTAGGAATGGATTTGAGATCATGTATACCTTGTTCATATTTTCCAAGGCCAAAACCTTTCCACGCGCATCGATATAGATAAGTTTTTGCAAACGTGGGATTCTGTAGATAATCAAACCCTGTTAAGTAAGGTTTGGCTCTAGGAGGAGAATCCGGGCGATAATGAGGTGTATCAAGGCCACCGTAGATGAAATTGGTCTGTTGATTGGGCAGACCGATGGTGACGATGCGACCGAGACCTGGTTGATATTCAGGTTGTTTGTCTGGTCTACCATACTCATTAGGTTTGAGATGGGCATCGAAAGAAAAGAGAGGAAGCTCTCCTAGTGAGAAACGCTGCAATGTCTCTTCCAGATTTTGTAAATCCGGTAGTTTGGTTGCAGGCATGGAAGAAGATGAGGCCCCATCTGGAGAAGATGTATTTTCTTTTAAAGGGGCAGACCTAGTGGTCATGTCGCATTGTGCGGAAGGGAAAGGATCTCCTGGATGAGTATATATTTTGCCCTCATATTGATATTTTAGGCATCGATGGAGGGTGGATGGGACACAATGCATTGCGCGAATCCAGGAGCGTCCGAGGATCATGTTATAGTGGAATTTTCCTTCGACAATATAGAAGAGTTCATGGAGCAGCTTCTTACCTACTCGAATGGGTAAGACCACGCCTTCTAGAGTGATCGCTTAGCAATTGATCGTTAAATGATCGAAGGGCGAAGGGTGGGGTGACACCACATTCTTTGGTAACTTAAGTTGTTCGAATGTGTGCGAGGAGATGACGTTGAGTGCAGCTCCACTATCGATCATAACACGTTTTAAGGTAGTGTTATTGATTTGGACTGTGATGAAGAGGGGAGCCTCCAAATCCTCTGAAGAAAGAGGAGGAATTTCTGAATCCTCAAAAGAAATGGTGGTCGATGGACCATTCAGTCCAACAACCAACTCAAAGGGCTGGGGCTCATCGGAATTTACTGCGATGCGACGCAGATTATCAATCAAAGCTTGGCGATGTTGTGGAGAGGATTGGATGAGGTCAAAAAGAGACATTTTGACCGGAGCTTGGGTGAGTTGTTTCATAACACTCTCCTCAACAGACACGGGAACTTGAGCCCGAGGTGCAGCACGAATAGAGACTCTAGGTCGTGGGGCTGATGAGGAAGGAGAAATGTCTTTAGGGGCTGCAGAAATGACAACCCGTGGTCGAGATGCTGAAGATGAAGATGGGTTATCATAGTGTTGGGTTCTAGTGGCGATATGGATTGTGTCAATTTGGGAAGGTGGAAGATCAAGTGGGATGGAACCACTAGAGGTCTGAGTGGATGGTTGAGGTTTGGATGGGGCTAAGATGATAGGAGGTAATTGTTCCTCCTCCAGCAAAAGGTCACTTTCTTCCAGAAGGTTCTTGATAACGGCTTGAGAGCTTTACACCCCTCAGTGTCATGACCCGGAGTACGGTGGTAAGCACAAATCAGATCAGAGTTAAACCAAGTAGGTTTCACTCCTTTAGGATTATAAGGTTTAATCGGAGGAAGGGTTATGGATGAAGATTGGATGAGTTGATGAAGGATTTCGGTATAGAATCCGGTAGACGAAGAGGAGGATAGAGATGATGAAGATGGTTCTTTTACCTTAACCGACTGCCGAGGTAAAAGAACTTGCATGTTAGGTTTAACAGTTTCTTTAGGGATCCTCTTGTTTGTTTGGACATTTGGAGGAGCAGTCTTGGGTGCTTGGGATGGGAGTAAATGAGACATGATTGACTTTGGTGGAGGGGGAGCCCCTAAGATAGATTTTGAAGATGAGGGATATGCGACAAATTTTGCGGTCTTTGGAGACAAAGGGGGTTGCTTAGTCGGATTTACGGATGATTTAGATAATGTTGATTTAGATGAGGAAGAAGTCCTCAAGGTAGGTGTAATAGGAGGAATATAGGGTGCTTTGGTTTTTGGTAATGAAGATGATGATCCTGATAGAAGAGGTGGCATCTTTTTGGTAGGTAAGTCTATTTTTAGGGGTATTGATGAAGAATGTGTTGTGGAAGAAGATGATGGCTTTGATGGATGTGTAGAAGAAGACGCCTTTTCAAATGGACAAATCCAATCGTTTATGAGGCGTGGAGAGAGATTTTTGTGGAAGAGCACCAAGAGTTTTGATGGTCCGAAATATGGGCTTTCCTTTTCGTGGATGGTGACGACTTCAACGGCATAAGGTGATTGTAACCTTTTTGGGGAAGCAAGTGGGGAGGTACGATGGTATAATGTTAGATTTTAGTTGTCTCGGTTTAGGTTCGAGAACCGAGCGTATAGATGTTAGTGCTACTTCTTTTGATTTTTCCCGAATAGGTGAAGTAACATTGGTGATGGAAGAAGGGGGTGATGACGGCGGTTCTAGCGAAGGGACTACTTCTGATGCAGTAATCATGGGTGAAACTACTGTAGGAAAAGAGATAGGAAGGGTCAAAATTGAAGACGCTTCCGTTGAAGTTGGCACAATGATAGGTACGTTTACCAAGGGTATAGTTGCAGCGGGAATGGGAGCAACAGAAGTGGATGTGTCTGTAGTGGAAACTCGGAGGGATGTGATTGCTTCGAGCATTGAAAGAATGTCTGATGATGAGACAGATGAGGATGACACTGTCTCGGGTATAGATGGAAGGTCAGACAAAGGAGCGGAGAGAGATAACTCCGTGCTTGATAATGTAGGGATATTCAAAGATGGACTATCTGAAGATATTGGAACTCCCGTGATTGATGAAGAGGAAGGAGGATCTGATTCGATTGATGTGTTTGCAGATGGATTGGTTTCAGAAGAAGAGTCCTCGGTAGAGATGAAATTAATAGTGTGGGTGTTTGGTTTTTGAGATTCCGAAGAATTATGATTTGGGGCATGATTGGGGAAAGGTTGTTTAAAAACGTCCAGTGCTTGATTTGGGGGAGCATTTGGGTTATCCAGAATGAGCTCGCCTTTATCAATGAATTTTTGGACAAGATTTTTGAAAGTCTGACATCGTTCGATGTCATGACCTTTGGTTCTGTGATAATGACAGAAATCGTTTTCCCTATACCAGAAAGGGCGTTCTCGACTTTCATCAATATCCCTAATGGGTGGAAGTTCGATCATGCGAACTTCCAACATTTTTTCTAAGATAGAGGCATATGATTCCCCCAATGGAGCGAAGGATCGTGATGATGAAGCCCTTTCGAGAAGATGAGGAATCTCTTCGTGGTGGTTGATTAGGAGTACTATCGGTTCTTGATGTTTTTAATACGATAGCATTTGTGGACCCTTGATTCTTATCTTTAGAGGGGGAAGAATTTGGTTTGGTGAACCGAGAGAAATCCGGTTTAGATTTGGAGCGAAGTTTTAACTTTCCTTGTTCAATGGCACGAGATTCAAGTTTGCGTGCCATCGTAAAGGCCTCTTCAAAGGTATGAAAAGTTTGGATCCTTAGAGTGGAAGAAATGTGATTAGCACAAGATCGGGTGAACAACTCGATTTGTTGGGATTGGGGAAGGGAGAAAGACAATTGGTTGATTATCCCTCTCCAACGAGCGACAAAGTCTGCTATAGACTCATCGTCGAATTGGCGAATGTTGTAAAGATCTGTAATTGAGATCTTATGGGCAATATTTATTGAAAAGTTTTCGACAAACATCTGAGCCAATTGAGAGAAAGAAAATAAGGAATGTTGAGGGATGTTATTGTACCAGTCCAAAGCGGGACCCGCTAGAGACATAGGAAAGGTACGGAGCATGAGTTCCTGGTCCTGGACGATAAGGTAGCAAGCATGTTTGAATGCTCGCAGATGTTGTTGAGGGTCTTCCCGACTATGAAATTTTGAGAATTTTGGAAGTTCCCATTGGGGAGGATAAGGCTTAAAAGCCACTGAAGGGTGAATGGGTTCATTACACACCTCTTCAAAGGAATATGAAGGACGAGCTCCTTTGGTGGAGGCTTCCAAGTCTGCAATTTTCTTGAAGAGAATTTGAACTACGTCGGATTGGGGAGGAGGTGCACATTGGTATGTCCTACATAAGGAGCAAGTGATGGATGTTGTTGAGGTGTCAATGGGGGATTGATCTGTTGATTGGTGGGATGGTAAGAGGAATAACCAGGTGTTTTGGGTGACGCCTGGTGAGGTATTTGTTGTGAGGTAGCTTGCGTATAGGCAGGCTGTGAGATAATAAGGGATTGGGAAAATGAGGGTTGGAAGACGGATGGAGCCTGTGATTGATGGACTCCCATGTTTGTTGATTGGATAGGGACAGATTGAGGAACGTGAGTACCGACTTGATTGGTCATGTTGGGGAACAAGACTCGAAAGGGCCTCTACCACCGGATTTGGTACCAGGTGCCGATACTAGGGGATGGGCGAAGGTCACAGCTCTTCAGGAATATTGGAAGAAAGATTGACCGAGGACGAGAAGTAGGAACCAACCGATCCGACTAGCCGGGAGGGGGTTGGCTCATGAAGAGGTACTGACCTTGAGACACAATAGAGGGCATAGATGAATTAACAGCGATATGCGGGTGCACAGACGCACTCGTTATCGCCAAGGCAGAAGACCTCTCAAAGGTAGGTTGAGGAATAGTTGAGGTAACTGCAGTATTAGGAATAGGTAAGGCAATTTGAGAACTAGTCAACATGGTTGGTGGAAGAGAAAAAGGAGGCACAAGAGCCTCCCCCTTTTCCGTGGCTCGAGGCGGGAGAGAGGATGAAAACTGTTCTACATAGGCCTGGGATGGACCACGAGGATAATCGTACACTTGTTGGATTGGTGGTCCTTGATCAGATATTCGAATGGACTTGTGTACTAGGTAGTCCATGAGGGCTACCGGATTGCGATCAAGGAGAGCCTGAAATTCAGGATCCCCGCGAGGAATAGACTCCGAGTCAGAAGATATTTCTGATGGACTAGGAGAAGCTGGACGTGATGGGATTGTTTTGGCTTGATGGAAAGGATTATACGACCATGAGGGGGAACCAACTAACAGCGGTCCCGAGGAAGATTGAAGGGGTGCCGAAACATCCACGCTCGGTGGTGATTTTGGAGGAAGAAGGAACTCGTTGGGCCATTTTCCAGATTGCGGCCGGGTGAACTAACCATCATAAGCAAGCAAGAAAGAAGATTGTCCTAGCTAATGCACAAACAATTCAAGCAGCGCAAGTGATTATCTCCTTTAAATTTTGATGCTTTTAAGAAAAGAAAAATGTTAGGGAAGGCTTTTTAGAACAGGAACTACTCAGATAGCCAAACTAAGGATGGTTTGGGTAATGTTTGGTGAGGAGTCCCGAAGGCACTTCAGTAAAAGACCGGTACGTGGCTTGATATAGGGGCCTACCCCCGCACTTCACACACCGCTGCGATAAGGGAGTCGGGTGCTTTGCCAATATATACCAAAATCTTCCGTGAATTTATAGCGCGGCCCGAGTACCGCGTAGGCTCTTCCTCTTGGATATCACTTCCAAGTAGGCGAGGCCAGGGAAGGAGTTTTGTTTAAATGCTTTATACCTAGTGATTTTGGCTTTGTGTGCAAGGGTGAAAAATAAAAATCAAATAGTGTCACTACCGATTTTGATCAATTCTCCAACCTAATTAAAACTAGATGAAAAAGCATGCAACAATGACAAAGAAAAGGTTCTTTTTAAGCACTTAAAACGAAATGTTTGATTTCGATGAAGACAAGTCAAACAAGTTCTTTCCCAAATGCGATTAAGTTCCTTTTAAGCACCAAAATCTGAAGTGTCTGGATGTGATAGACAACCAACAAAGAAATCCTAAAAAGGAGAAAACACCGAAAAAGAGGAATACCTGTAGATTTAGCTCTCCAAGGTGTGTGGACTTCAAAAAGCGCGTTGTTGAGCTCTTCCCCTCGAACAATCCCACGATCAAGCAAAGTGCTCCGCAAGAAAAGATCAAGCAAACAACAAACAAGATCCGGAAAGATACATCCAGATAGTGGTGAAACGAAAAATTTCTATTTAAAGGAAATAAAAAAATTTCAAGATAATGATTTCGCCTAAAAGCAAGATTGAAATGATGAACAGAAATGCTCAAATAGGACTGATAGAAATCAGTGAAGAAAAGGAACAAAGTTCAAAACTAGAAAAGAAATGAACTTACCAATAAGGGACTTTGGTTGGGTCCCACCGGGCGTGCCAGAATGTAGATCAAGAATTTTGCGCTTGTTACCTGTCCAAGTTAATGTACCAAACTAAACACAAAAACCCTGAAAAACTCCAATGAAATCGATACCTGATGAAGATGTAGACGGATGAGGAAGCTGATGTAGACAAGACGGGCGCACACGAGCAATTTGCACAATAGCTCCGAGTAACCTGCAAAACACCGATGCTTGACAGAAAAAGATGGCGTTAGAAGATATTTGGGTGGACCGCCTGAGAAGCGGTCCGGAAGCGATGAGCTTCCTCATGGATGTCACCACGTTTTCAATAAAGAAAAGAAGCATATATGATAAAAGATGTAAATAAAGACTAGATTCTCTGATTGCAGTAATAAAACAGAATCAACAAAGCATGTAAAGTACGAGAAAAACAGGAACTGCGAAATAATGTTGGATTTGTGTTACCTGTGACCTTTACATGTCTGCAGTGAAAATCGGCGCCGATCGGGTAGAATCGGCGCGCGATCGATGTGATCGGCGCGATCGGGACCGATCGGCGCGATCGGGATAAGATCGTCAGTGTCAATCAAGGCGGTCGACCAATCGGGACTGTGTGTGATGAGATTCGGGGATTGGAAGGTGAATGTAGTCTGCAAGATGTGCCGAAGATGGAGAGACGCTGGAACAGAGTCACCAGATGATAGATGGTAGTGTATGATGTTGATATGATACGGGCGAGTAACGGTGCTCCTCTCGGGATTGATTAGGACAGATTTGCCCTAATCGAGACAATTGATGCTAAAAGATCTCTCTTTCTTGCAACCTGAATCTTTCTCGCTCTCTGTTCGTGCGTAAGTGCTTTCTTTCGCTCGTTAGTCTCTTTTTCGGTCCTTCGAACTGAGCTATGGACCTGCTTTTATAATCGGCGCCGCTCCTAGAAAATCGGCGCCGACCATATGGGTCGGCGCCGATCGCGGAGAAGACTCCCGAGATGGCTAAAATGATCGATTCGAGAAAGACAAGACTTATCCCGACCACGGGAAATATCCCGCTTAGGGAAGATTAAAAATGGATGTGATGCATGGGTAGAATAAATTTGGGGTGGATAAGTGATTAAGATGCATGGGAAGAAGCGAAATTAAATATTTAATATTTAATCACTCATGGGTAAGATGTGATGTGATGAATTAAATTTAGAGTAAGTGATTAAATCACAAATTGGAAAACTATCCCAAGGGGATAGTTGACGTAAACGTGCCCTGGTTACCTAGGTAAGTAAACGGATGAGAAGGGACACTAAATTGGGTAACCAATTTTAAGTGTCTACACATACCATCCCCATCTTTCTTGAATCTTGAGGAAATGGAATTGGATGACACCATTTCCATTTCCTCTAACTTTTTTAGTCTCCACCATAACTTTAGGACCGGTCACCTATCAATGTGACAATCAAACTAGGTCCCTTCCTCTTTGCCATCCGAAGATGATAGAAGAAGACTCTTCTACCATTGATGTCCTTCAGTGTGCTAACGATGATGCCATCCTTTCCCACATGGGGGTAGAATATTCTTATCTTCATAAGACCTTACCATATGATTCACCTACTCTTCTTAATGAATCCACCATCGATATCAATAGTGAGACTCTGCAGAGCCTCACATTCTCAAGGTGGGCCAATCACTTGATCCACACGAGCTAGAATATTTCACCACATTCCTCTCCCATCATATCCAAGAATTTTCATGGTCATATTCAGACATTTCAGATCTTGACCCTCTATTTTCATCCATAATATCGTCATTTATCCCAATGCTAAATCGCAAAGTAGAAGCTTCGTCGCATGCACCCTCATGTTTCTCTCCTTATTAAAGAGGAGTTACAATGTATTTTAGCAAAAAAATTCATCATTCTCATTGACTATCCCCAGTGTGTTTCCAACATTGTCCCTATCGCTAAAGTGTCACAAAAACTATGCATATGCACTGACTTTCAGGATCTCAATCTCACCTGCCCTAAGGATAACTTCCCTTTCCTAAACATCGATCAACTTGTGGATCTTACCACAAGCCATGAGATTTTTCTCTCATGGATGGTTTCTCTGGTTATAATCAAATCCTCATTACACTAGAGGATCAACACAAAACCTCTTTCATTACCCCTTGGGGGACCTTTTTCTATCACGTCATGCCCTTCTTTAAAGAATGTTGGCACTACTTATCAGCGACCATGACTTACATCTTTCATGATCTCATCCACAAAACCATCGAAGATATTTTAGGAAAATCTAAGCATCGACATGACCATCTTTCTGTTCTCAAAGTCCTTTTCGAGTGCCTCATCTACTTTTGCTTTCTTCTTAATCCAACCAAGTGTGTATTTGGAGTCTTAACTGAAATCTCCTTGGCTTTATCATTTCTATTGGAGGTATCAAATTCAACCCCCAAAATCAAGGTAATCATTGAAATGCCTCCTCCTTCCAATCTTAAGAAACTTCGCAGTCTTCAAGGCAACCTTCAATCATGTCTGTAATTTCATTTCTCAACTTTCTAATCATTGTCAACCTTTCCATCACCTCCTTCGAAAGGACACTAAATTTGATTGGGATTACGATTGTTAAAAAGATTTCAACGATCTTAAATAGTATCTTTTGTCTCCACCAAGACTCACACCTCCACACGAGGGGGAGCCATTTTATTTGTATATCTCTGCTCTGGTAAACAAGAATAACCCTCCCTTTGAAATGAGGAGGCTCTCCCAATTTATAGCTTTACAATACAACTCTTCATCTACCCCCCACATGAATTTTTATGTCCCATTACTTGTAATCTTTTCAATTACCCTTATAAGAGAAAAATTAAGTACCTCTCTTATAATTTGAGAGATTAATTTTACACATTACATATATTTTATTGTCACTTAAGTAAATAGGAAAAAATGTCATGATTACATACAATGAGGAATTAGAAAGGGGGAGAAGAGGAGAAAGAATGAAGAGAAGAGATAAAATATGCTCCAAAGCATAGATGAAGGTGCATCCATCCTTGATGAAGATCAGCTCCAATTATGATGAAGATGAAACCTTGAAATGTGATGACCCTCCACTATGGTGCTCTGCCGATGAAGATTGATCCTTTGGAAACTTTTCCCCTTCAAGACCTCCCAAGAATGAAGCTCCTCTGTAGCACATTTGCAATCACTTAAAAGAGAGGTGATGAAAATTTGACCATCAAGATGAAGAATGTCTTACCTATGTTGAATAAGACTTTCAACCCGTGAAAATTTCATGTCTTTAAACTACCGAGCTCTTGATGCAACTTGAGACCATTTCCTGAACAATTCAACATGATGATCCCGACCCTTAGGAATTAAGCAACCAATGAGATGAGGTGAAGAAAAATCTGATCATGAGTTGAATGAAGGTGAGAGATTGGATGGTATATGCTTTTATCCTTTTATCAACCCATCTCGATGAAGTGAGAAGCACACTCGAGACCAAAATGCACCATTGTGACCAAAATTGGGGACCGAGAGAGCTCCTCTTCTACTTGAGACATAATGCCACTATCTACCCTTTGCAGGCATGAATTTTTCATCTATGAACTTTGGTACTTTTGAGGAATGTGGAGGATGAACAACTATGACCATTTTTATCCTTTTCAAGACACCTGCTATTTTTAGTAAGTTCTTCCTAGGTGACTAGTTTTGGCAATTTTGTCGAATTATCATTTTTGAGCACTTTTCCTCTTAGGGAATGAACTTGTAAGGATATTACTTGTATAAATCAGAACATATACATTAGAATAACATGAGAGAACACCAAAATATAGATAAATGATGACAATATGATCATATTATAGCTTTGCCACTTCGAGGGGGCAACCTCCAATACCACTTCGAGGGGGTAACCTCCAAACCATACAATAACACTCCAATACTCAATATGATGATTAACTACAACCTTCTAACCCATATATATACCATTATAACCTATGGCCAATACTGAGGCCGACCTCCTAAGCATAATAAATCATAAATGAATGATATAATAAGATAAGGGGATGTGTGCCACATGTTGACATCTCCATCAATACATATACATCATAACATCCTTTCCTAGGTGCATAGAATTCCTTCCTCCTTGACATGTTTCGTCCCCGAATCATAAGAAGAAACCATGTAATGACTGTGTTGTAAATTTTTACACACTTTTTGCCATGATAGATTACCCATCCATATGTGATCATGGTAGATGATACATATCCGAACTAATATCCATATTCTATCGCACTACTCGATTCCATTCATGACCATAGTTTATCATCCTTGATTCCATGCATAACCAACATAAGGATTCAATGCATAACCATAATAAGGATTCCATGTATAACCATAATAAGGATTCCATGCTTCATAATTGTTGCTCCATTGATCCCTTGTATAAATAAAGTGATTATTCCTCCAATTACCTATATATCTATATTGGTTGGAAATATGATGTGCCCTGGGATATCTCCATGATTTTTTTCTCTCATGTTGACGTGGATTTCCATATGTTGCAATTGTAGTATCCTCAACCTTATCAACCTATTTCTGAACTTTCTTTTCTTCTTCCACCTTTGCATTTGATATTTTCTTTTTCTCTTGAGTAGATGAATCATCATTTCCTTCTTTTTCTTCATGTTCCTCTTTTGAATCATCCTTATTCCCTTCTTCTCCATATTCTAAATCATCCTCATGGTCTATATTGACTTTTCTTTGATTTCCATTAAGCCTGATATCCTGTAAAGTGACCTTCTTCTTTTTGTACCAAATCTTCATAAACTTATTTTTCATATTAATATTAATTGTCCCCAATGTCTCTAACCAAGGATACCTAAGAACAATATCCAAACCATCCATATATAAGGCAAAAAAATCTGAATGTAAAGTATATTTGTCCATAGTAAGTTTTAAATCTTCAAAAACTTGAATTTTCTTACCATTCACTTGAGCTTCTTTGATATTACTTTCTTGAATATGTAGATGTTGAGCCATATCCTTTTTGATGAAGTTATACTTGCTATTAGGGTTTATAGAAACAATTATCTTATTCCTTTGAATACATCCATGAAACTGAAATATGGTATCTTCCTTCTCGGAGCTATAATATCTTCTTCTACATCAATATCTTGTTTTTCTTCCTCTTCTTCATAGTCTTCTTCAACTTCTTCTACGCTTTGATTCTTCAATATATGCTACACCATCATCTTCCTTGAATCTTCTTCACCTTCCTCTTCATCTTCTTTCTCTCTTGATTCTTCAATATATTCTTCCCCATCATCTTCCTTTTCGACTCTTCTTCTTCAGGTGTTCCCATCTATCCATAAAAAGTTGTTCCATTTCCTCCCAAGACCAATCCTTCCTATCATTTTTTAACTCGTAAAACCAAATCCATGCAGACCACCAAGATAATGTGAAAACCTATTCCTTGTCATGAAATATGAGAAATATATATTCTTAAATTTTATCCACCATTCTTTAGCATCCATCTCACCATTTCCATAAAAATTTGTTATCCCCGTGATCATGATTAGGGTTTAGGAATTCTAAAAATATTTCGGTAGATGGATAAAAACACAAAGAAAAAACCCTAACTGAAATTTCAAGAGCTTTCTCGAAAATATAAATTTTGCTAAAAAATACCACAATTTGCTTCTGAAAAGTGAATTTATGAAAAACCTAAAACACCAATAACATCCGCAAAACAAATCCAATGGAGCTGAAATTTTCAGATATTCTGACTTTGAGTGTTTCCAAATTATGATGCAAAAATTGGGAAAAAAATTAGATACCCTCTTCAAGATATATTCAAAACAAAAAATTAGGGTTTTTGCCCTAATTTTGGCCGAAATCGCCGCTTCCGATACCACTTCAGAAGATATTACTTGTATAAATTAGAACATATACAGTAGAATAACATGAGAGAACACCAAAATATAGATAAATGATGACAATATGCTCATATAATATCTTTTCCACTTCGAGGGGGCAACCTCCAATACCACTTCGAGGGGGTAACCTCCAAACCATACAATAACACTCCAATACTCAATATGATGATTAACTACAACCTTCTAACCCCTATATATACCATTCTAACCTATGGCCAATACTGAGGCCGACCTCCTAAGCATAATAAATCATAAATGAATGATATAATAAGATAAGGGGATGTGTGCCACATGTCGGCATCTCCATCAATACATATACATCATAACATCCTTTCCCTAGGTGCATAGCAGAACTAAATGACTTGAATCCATTCATAGTTTGGACTTACTATTATTAGTAAGTTTCTTGAATAGGGACTTACTAAAAATATACATTGGCCATAGAGTGTCAGATTAGAGTGAAAATGGTTTCCAAAATTCTACTTCACATCGGATGCTTTGCTCCAATTTTGGGGGTTTCTCTCGTTCGATCTTCGTGAAAACGAAAAGTAAACTTCCAAGTCAGTGTTTTCTTCTTAAGATAGGGTAGAATGAAAAAATTAACATTCCTACATATCTTAAATCATACTCATTTTCATGGGGCAAGCAATTTCTCATTGGAAAGCTAATTTTTTGTAGATCATTGTCTTTGATTTTGAGGCAATTTAGATCGCTACAACTCCGTAGATCTGAGGAGACATTTTTGTGGCTAGAAAATTTGTGGTGCTATAAAAATGAATGAGAACATTAATTATGAAATGTAAACACTCATTCCAAAGGTCTTCTCATGGGTAAGCCACAATCCAAGTTTCAGTGACCATCGAAGGTGGGGTTTGCAAGCAATGAGCAAAAATGTGTTTTGGCCATGGTGGATGTTTGGTTTTTCTTAACAGCCATAACAGAAATGGAGGGTGGTGAGAAAACATGGAAAATTTTATAAGAGTTGAGCCATGTTGATATTTAAATTCCTTGAGCCATTTTCAAATGAATTTTCCCTCCCATTTGCCAAGTTGACTCACCTTGCTTAACCCGAGTTAGCTGAGACTCAAGGGTGGGGTTAAAAATTATAAATGAGTCTCAGTTCCCCTTATTTGCCTTACCAAATTTATTAATGGTAAAAGGTAATAAAGGGATATCAGGGGTGAAAAAAATCACCATGGGTAGCCTCATCATGAGAAGGGGGCATGAGGTTGTGAATTTGAAAACACTTCCCTAACACCACGCTTTTAAAACTTAAGTGATGAAAATTCTCCTCCTCCATGGTGGCACATTCTAGTGTCTAAAATGTCCCATTAGAAAAGGTACAAAGTGAGATCACCCCCTCATAAGTTTGCATAGGGTCTACTCGTCATGAGAAAAAGGGGCCAAAACATAAAGTGAGTGGAAAACATGTTCTAACACCCAAAGTTGCATTTTAAGTGACGCAACTTATCCTCTCCATGTGGTGGTACATTCTAGTGTCCCCCATGTCCCCTTTTACTTTTTTGAAAGATAAAATGGTACATAAGGGGTCTTAAAGTGTGCTTTTTCCACTTTTGGAAGTTGGGGGTCATCATTGTATTGCTAAAAATAGCATGTCGGAGTGCCTTCTTGCCCCGAGAGCTTCCCTTGGTATTTCCTAGGCCAAAATTATATAATTTTGAGTGAAAAACACCAAAGGAATGCAATTATACAATTTTCAAGACCTAATTCTACTTCCTCTTTGAAAATTATTCCCTTTTCAATCCCTGGGTCACGGGTAGTTCTCGGAAGGTCCAACTACCACCAAAGAAAAAAATTGTCTAACTAAACTTATTTAACATGTATATGGTCCCATTTTATCCACTTTTTAATTTTAATCAACTTCTAAATCTCCCCGAACTCCCATAATCTTTAATTGAATCTTCACCAGAATCGAAGGTCTTTATTTACATTGTCGGGCCCATATCTATAAATATGCTCCTCATAATCCTTTGAATTATTTTTCACAATGAATTAGGAATCCTTAGATTTCTAATGAGTATCTGATTTCTTTCCAAATCCTCTCGAGGCTCCTGATATGTCCGGAACAAGCCAACTAGCTTTTTCACCGCTTTCATTTCCTTATACCATGCTACAAATAGCTCGGTATTACATAACTTATTCCTAAACCTGATTTTTATTCCATAACTTTCATAAATCACTTCATTGCATCTTCAATCTCCTCTAAACAACTCCCAAGTAGGTTATGCGTCAATATTCATCTTCTGGGAGGTGTCCTCCAAGAAAAATCCTGAAAATAAGCTTTTTTAGGCCTCCGGGAGCAATTCCTTCTGAATGGTCTTGAATGAATCCATGAATCACCTACCTGCACATGAAACACACTTTAAAATTACATTATCACATTCCTATTATCCATTATGAAGGTAAAACAATCACTAAGTTGGTTGGAGGACGTGTTTACATTGACCAGGAGAGGGATTTTCAAATGAGGATTAGGTTGTCATGATAAAAATGAATTTTTCATGCTACACATTTTTCATGACAACAATTGGCTCTATATTGGGCACTTGTTCCGGATTGAACACAATGAGCATAAGACAAGTAGTAACTTTAAAATCTCAAGACACTATGTGAACCAGTGCCTTATCCATTAGGCTTATAGAGAGTCACACCAGAGATATACAATGAAGCTTCCTTTATTAAACACATGTACACAAGACACAACAAGAAACAAACACACAAGAGGAAAGGGAAATAAAAAAAACCTAAAATCACCTATGATACAAGTGGGGACATCCCATTTTTTTCTGAAGCACTTTTCATCTTTTGGAACATGTTACCCCTGAGTGGGTAGCATCAGGTGATGATGCTCTACGAAGCCATTGACTTGTTTGAGGAAATATCCTCCTTCCTCGATTATTTATGAAAGCTAGATGTTTTCATGAAATTTTATATACTTGGGAGTATTGAACCTACATAGTTACTCTCCGATGCTTAGATATTTGCCCAAAAAGTCCATTGTGCTTACTATCAGTCTCAGGTTGCAAATTATCTTCTATGTTCATCCACATTGTTGATCTCCCATTTTTCCTTTTATCACTATCCCAAGGCTGATTTTTGATTGGATTTCTTAAATGTTCCAAGTGTTTCTCTTTCCCATATTCATGCTTATTAACAAATTTTTCATGAGAAGTATTGAGTCCATCCTTTTTTCCTATTTCATCATGAAACATTTGGGCACCAAATGAAGAATCAAACTTAGCTTCATACCTATCTTGCATAGCCATGGCATGAGCTAAGATATCAAGACTGGGCTTGGCATCTTTTGTTCCTTCCAAAAAAATAGTATTTCTTTCATATACTCCTTCAAAACTACCAAAATCTCACCTTCACATTCATTTAGAGAATATTCATTTTGAAATTTGAGGAAACAATTTAGAGAAATTGATTCATCATCCCAAAGCTCATTGAATTTCACTACTTCTTCATTATGGGAGGCCTCATCTCCAAAGGACTCAAAGACCTTTGTTTCAACCTTTTCATCATTGAGAGAATTTTCCTCTTCAAATGGAAAAGATAAAACTTCACTTTCATCATCACATCCATCAACCATTGTCTCAAGAGAGATATTAGATTTTTCATCTTGATCTATTTCATCATGAAAAAAATTTAATCAACTAGAGAAATTAGAACTAGATTCATACCTATCTTGTAATTTCATGGCTTGCATTAGGAGTTCAAGGTTAAGCTTGTGATCTTCTATTTGTTTGGAAAATCTCAACATGTCTTGCATGATTCTTCTTTCAAATCTTCTAAAGGCTCATCACAATTATCCTCTCTTCTTCATGGATGACATCTTCAATGAGAGGCTTAAAATATGTTTTATCAATACACTAATCACCAAGAGAATCTTCTTCTTTGAATGGAAATAAGAACACCTATTCTTCACGAACAAATACATTGGCTGATTTTTCAGTTTAAAACTCATCAAGAATCACTTCATCTTCCTCATGGCCTACACCATTTTGAAATTATAGACTATTCTCTTACAAGTCAATATATTTCCACTCTTTATCATTACCAATACCCAACCGGAAAGGAATGCTCAATCCTATCAAGATAGGAAATTCGCCTCATCTTTGGATGTTATCAAATTATTTCCATTACCGGTGTCCTAGTACAAGATATTATCTCTTAGATCTTCTAACCTTTGTACCTTGTATTTCATTTTTTTACTCTGACGTAGCATTTACATTTTTCCCTTAATCAAAATGGTTTCAAGACCAATTCATTTGGATTTTACCTCCCAAGTCTTGACAAAAACTTCTACTTAGCAACATTCTAAATGATGTCAAAATATATGCTACCAAAATAGTCAACAATACTTTCTTATTTGAAAAGTCAGTGAGAGCCACCTGTGCATCCTTGATCCACCCCACAAGTGGGAATTCCTTGACTCCATGGAGTAGCAAGATCCATTGGCACGTGTTAAGGTAAGTCTAAGAGCATTGGAAAATTTAATGGGCATTACATTATTAGAAGCACCTGAGTCTATTATATAGTTATTCAATTGGTATCCTCTAATGAGAAGGGAGAGATATAATGGATCAATCTTATTGGTCTTTGATGCACTCATAGAAAGCATATTCTGAGATGGAGGAGTAGGTGGAGTTGGTAGTAGTCCTTTAGAACTAGGAACCACAATATTAGGCTTTGAACTACTACCTTTGATATAATGGACAAGCCTATCAAATTACCCCGAATGAGTTTACAAGAATTTAGATTCGGAAATCTAAACTTTAGACTTATTTACATGTTATATGATATCAAAAGAGGTGGATGTAGATGAGGTATATACCCCTAAGCACAACAGGTGCTTTGGGGAGAGAAAGAGGTACTACCTTTGGAGTTGGAACATGATTAGCAACAAATGCAGATATTTGGGGAGCATTGGCTGATTTTGTAGGTACACTAGAAGCTTTTAAAAAGTAGCTCTTACGGAAATGGAATTAGAACAAAGGGTAGAATTGGGAGACTTACTTGGAACAATAGATAGCTTCTTGTTTGCCATGATATATGGATTCTCCTTAGTAGACTCCATGGAAGGTGGATGTGGGGATCCTCGACTAATTATTTTATTCCATAGAATCACCGCAAGAGAATCATCAATCTTCTTCTTTTTTGGAGCAACGATGGAGGAACTTCCTTTCTGAGATTGAGAGTAGGTGAACATTTTACATGAGAAGCTAGGTGCATCATCATCTTCTTCTTTACCTTCTGAATATTCAAGGAATCTAATTTGTGCATCATCCTCCATTTCTTCAATCTCTAGGACATTTTTTCCTCACTTTCTTATTCCATCTCTATAAATTCTTCTTCATCTTCTTTAGTTCTACATATTGCATTGACTGATGGAGCCTCTAAGGAAAGCCTTCGGGGTGCTCTTGCAATCTGATTTCTATTCCGGTTTGGGTGGGATGCTCATTGAGAAACTTCCTTCTTCAACATTGTCAAGTCATTAACTAACTTTAATGAATCATCTCTCTCATCTTTGGAACTCTGGACCTTATCCTTCATTGAATGATTCTTGATCTTTCCTAAAAAGACAAGGTCATCTTCCACTTCAATGGAAATTTCTTAAGCATTGTCCAAATCTCTTGTTGAAATCTCCATAGAATGAAACTAACTTCAAGCAATTGGGAATTCATGAAGAACCTTTTAGATTCACTATAGTAGGATGTGCAACAAAGGTGGAATCTTATTTATCAACTTGTTGAATTTTGCCACAAAGTTTCTCATGGACTCTTGCGGTTATTTCTTCATTTGTGTTAATTGAGTAAGGAAGGCATGAGCATCTTCTACAGTATTGATTATTTTTTCAAAAAAAAAATTCATATTACCCCAATCAATAATTGAGCATGATGGAAAATAGTAAAACCAATCTGTAGTGGCATCTTGTAATGTTTCCACAAATAGCCACACTGCAACATCTTCATGTTGTACCCCAAGAATACCACAGGGATGTTATTAAAGTTGTTATATGATCATTTGGTTGTTGCTTTCCATCTCCATAGAATTTTGGAAAAAAATTCTTGCTCCTTTTTAAGTTCATGAAGTGTTGGATTGAAGCCAACAGAAAAATGTTTTGTCCACGTGACATAGGTGTTTATACTACCGTTTCTTTATCTTCTCTTTCTTCTTCTAGTGGAGTGAGGACTATTGATTATACAGTTGGTTCTTCAAGATGTCTTTTAAGAGTATTTTCAGAACTTGTCTTCTTTCTGTACAATGGGAAGTTAGAAATCAGCTTGCAATTGTTCTTCGAATGTGGGATCAATAATGCCACCTACATGATCAACTCGGGTATACCTTATTTTTACCGTATATTTTAGAGCATTAAAGAGGATGAAACTTGAAAATTTTATATTTTTCAACAAGATCACAACAAGGACTTTTGAACAATCGGATAGTATTTTTGGTATTTTTAGTTTTTTATGGATTTTCAAACATGATTTTTTGTATTTTCATATATATTTATGGGTGCATGAGGGTAGATATCTCCCCAATGGAGTCACCATAAAATATTGGCAAAATAATTTGTCACATGGGAAAATTATAGGTATCTAACCAACAATGTGGGACTAGGTCCCTCTCTTTGAATGGGGCAAGCTTCCCTTTATTGGAAATAGGGGAATTATGTATACTATGCTAACAACCGGGGTGGTCTTTCAACTACGAGATCACACAAGGGTACTCCCTACACTTGTGGCAAAATGCTTATAGATACTATAAGGGAGGAAATATCTTGAGAGAGAGGTGCAAAGAGAATAGTGAGATGGTTTTGCATAATAAATAACATAGTATATTTTATTGCTTAAAACCAGAATATATCCATGATTTCAATGAGAAGACACCATTAACATAGAACAAGGAACATGATACAAATAACACAAATTCTAAGTGCATACATTCAACAAGTACATGCTCATGGAGTGTAGTTGAGATGGAGAGGAAACATAGACAAAGGAGTTAGAGTAATTTGATAACTTGTTCCTAGAAATAATATGGGAGCTAGTAAATAAGAATAACCCTCCTTTGAAATGAGGAGGCTCTCCCAATTTATAGCTTTACAATGCAACTCTTCATCTACCTCCCACATGACTCTTCATGTCCCATCACTTGTGACTTTTCAATTACCCTTAGAAGAGAAAATTAAGTACATCTCTTATAATTTGAGAGAGTAATTTTACATATTAAAAATATTTTATTGTCACTTAATTAAATAGGACAAAATGTCATGATTACATACAATGAGGAATTAGAAAGGGGGAGAGAAGAGGAGAAAGAATGAAGAGAGGAGAGAAAGATGCTCTGAATCATGGATGAATGTGCCTCCACCCTTGATGAATATTAGCTTTGATGATAATGAAGATGAAACCTTAAAATGTGATGACCCTCCACTATGGTGCTCCACCGATGAATATTGATCCTTTGGAAACTTTTCCCTTTGAGACCTCCCTAGAATGAAGCTCCTCTGTAGCACATTTGCACTCATTGAAAAGAGAGGTGATGAACATTTGACCAATAAATAAAATGAATAATTCCTTCCCTCTCTTGAAAAATCCTTTCAACCTTTGAAACATTGTCATGCCTCCAAACTACCAAGTTCTTGATGCAACTTGAGACCATTGCCTACACAATTCAACATGGTGATCCCGACCCTTGGGAAATAGAGAAACCAATGAGATGAGGTGAAGAAAAATATAATCATGAGCTAAATGAAGGTGGGAGATTGGATGGAATATGATTTTATCCTTTGATCAACCCATTCAATGAAGTGAGAAGCACACCAAGACTAAAATGCACCATTGTGACCAAAATTGTGGATCGAGAGAGCTCATTTTCTGCTTGAGATACAATGCCATTGTCCACCCTTTGCAAGCATGAATTTTTCCTTCATAAAGGTTGGAATTAGTGAGGCATGTGGAGTATGAACAAACATGACAATTTTGAGCCTTTACGGATAGGTTTTTTTTTTTATAAGTTCTTCCTAGGTGACTAGTTTTGGCAATTTTGTCAATTGTCATTTTTTAGCATTTTTCCTCTTGGGGAATGAACTGAGTGAATTGAATCCATTCATACTTTGGAATTAATATTATTAAAAAATGTCTTGAATAGGGACTTACTTAAAATATGCATTTTCCACGGAGTGTCGATTGCAATGAAAATGGTTTCTAAACATTCTACTTCACACTGGGATGTTTTGCTCCAATTTTTGAGGGGTTCTATTATGGATCTTCGTGAAAACAAAAAGTAAACTTGCAGGTCTATGTTTTCTTCTTTAGATAGGGTAGAATGAAAAAAATAACATTCCTCCATATCTTCAATCATACTCATTTTCATGGGGCAAGTAATTTTTCATTGGAAAACTTATTTTTGTAGATCATCGTCTCCGATTTTGAGGCAATTTGGATTGATGCAAATTCGTGGATCTGAGGAGACATTTTTCATGGCTGGAAAATTTGGAAGGATTTAAAAATGAATGAGGTAATTAATTAGGACATGTAGATACTCATTAAAAATGTGTTCTTGTGCGGAATCCACAATCTAAGTTTTGGGGCCATCGAAGGTGGGGTTTTCAAGCAATGAGCAAAAGTGTGTTTTGGCCATGGTGGATGCCTAGTTTTTCTTGATAGACATAAAAAAATGGAGGGTGGTGATAAAACATCGAAAAATGGCTAAGTTTTGAGCCATTTTTATATTTAAATTCCTTGAGTCATTTTCAAATGAATTTTCCCTCCCATTTGCCAAGTTGACTCACCTTGCTTGCTTGGGTCAATTGAGACTCAAGAGTGGGGTTAAAAAATTTAAATGGGTTTCAGACCCCCTCATTTCTCTTATCACATTTATTGAGGTAAAATGGTAAAAAAGAGACATAAGGGGTTAAAAAAATCATGTGTAGCCTCATCATGAGAAGGGGGCATGAGGTTGTGAGGTTGAAAACACTTCCCTAACACCCCAGTTTGCAACTTAAGTGACGCAAAGTCTCCATCCTTCATGGTGGTGAATTATAGTGCCACCCATGTCCCCTTAAAAAATTTATAAAGGGACATCACCCCTCATAAGTGTGCATAGGGTCTGCTCATCATGCAAAACGGGCCAAAACATAAAGTGAGTGGAAACATTTTCTAACACCCAAAGTTACATTTTAAGTGACACAACCTATCCTCTCCATGTGGTGGCACATTATAGTGTCCCCCATGTCCCATTTGACTTTTTTCAAATGGAAAAATTGACATCAAGGGTCTCCAAGTGTGCATTTTCCACTTTTAGAGTTGGGTGTTACCATTGCAGCTAAAAATAGCCTTCTGGAGTGCCTTTTTGCCCCGAGAGCTTCCCTTGGTGTTTCATAGGCCATCCTTGTATTTATTTGATTGAGAAACACCAAATTAATATAATTCCACTATTATCATGACCTTATTATTCTTACTCTTTTAAAATTATGCCCCTTTTCACTTACTCTCGTCATGGGCGCTTCTATAAGGTCCAATCGCCATCGAAGAAAATTTTGTTTTTTTCTCCAAAATAAATTATGAAACATGAATATGGTCACATTTTGTACACTTTGTGTACTTTGAATCATCTTCCAACTCTCCTTGTAATTTCCATAATATTCATTTGAATCTTCACCAATCGAAGTTCTTTATCTACACCGCTCGCCTATATCTGCAAATCTCCTCCTCATAATCATTTGAAACCTTTTGTAAAATTAATTAGGCATCCTTATCATTAAAATGAGTATATTATAGTTTTCAAAATCCTCCTAAGGCTCACGACATGTCCGAGAACAAGCCAACTAGCTTTTTCATCGCTTAAGATCTCCTTATACCATGCTACAAATAGCCTAGTGTTACATAACTTGTTCCTAAACCTAATTTTTCTTCTAGAAATTTCCTAAATCACTTAATTTCATTTTTTAACTCCTCTCGCACAACTCCTAGGTGGGTTGTGCCTTAACAATCATCTTCCGAGGGGTGTCTACAAGTGTGAAAAAGCCTGAAAATATGCCTTTTTGGGCCTCCGGAGCAATTCCTTCTAAATGGTCTTGAATGAATCCATGAATCACCTCCTTGCACATGAAACACACTTTAAAATCACATTATCACTTTCCTTCCGCCATTATGAGGGTGACACAATAACTAAGTTGGTCGGAGGACAGGTTTATATTAACTGGGAGAGGGATTTTCAAATGAGGATTAGTTTGTCTTGATTTTTTTAAAAAATTTCATGCTACACATATTTATGACAAAAACAACCCACTCACTATTATAGTGGATGGAAAATTTGGGTTATTACTTACAATCTACTACTTGGGTAAAAGAGCAACATTCAAAGACCGCATTTGGGTTGAATTATTCATCGCATGGAGGGGATATTTCTAAATTCCATCTCACACATTCATCTTGAGGGGAAGTAGTTATATTTCACTATCATTTTGCGATGACACAAGGAAAACCTAGCTTGAAGGTACATGATTCAATAACATACACATTAGAACTACATAGAGTCTAAAATGTAGTGCAATGCTTGCTAACAATAACATTGGGGTGATCGCTGAGGTCATTCCGACACAAACATATGAATTATTAGTTTCATTTAATGTTTTCTTGAGCCTTGTGTAGGTAGCTATGGTTTTTTTACATGTTCAAGTGTGATAGAGAAACCATATAACAAAGCTAGAGTGAAAAGAGTGAAAGGAATAAGATAAGTTTAGACCCTAAAAAGATCGAAGTAAAGCATTTACAGACACTAGCACCTAATTTAGACACTAGCATTTGGGTGGTCTTGTCCTTCTCTAGGTGGTTATTTCGAAGGATTTTTAAATTCTATTTTTCCATACAAGGAACACTTAGTCTAGATCTAGCCTGCTCCACTCAATTTCCACCCATAATCAACCCGAATCTTCGAATGCAAGCTAAGTTATTCTTATCTCACTATTGCTTACACTTGTTTGTCTCTTGCATGATAAATCTTGTTTATTTTTTTATGTATCTATTTAATCTCATTCATCTGATTAAGCTTTAATTCTCGATAAATCAAATAAATAATTCTAAAACCAAACAGGGTGAAATCATTTGGTGAACTCGACTCTTGAATTGAACATTTTGCCTTATTACGAGGATTTATATTTTGTTTGGGTATTGTTCTTCATCATGCCTAATCTTGGGCATCATTATCAATATCTATCTAGCTTTCCCACATCTTTTGATTCTCATCCTACTCTTTCTTACACATGTTATTTTATACTATTAATGTTATTCATGCTCAAGGTGGTTCTTCCAAGATCATACCCACTTTTAAGATCATACCCAAGACCTTATTGATGATGATGTCCAACTATTTACACAATTCTTATAATAAAATACCTCTAACGTTTATCTCTTACTATATGTTGCATGGGATCACTTTAAAACCGCTCCATTGCCTAATCTAGAAACATTTATAGTCCTTACATATATGATATCCACATCCTTGGGGAAGTTAACATTCCTATGCAAAATGTGTCTATGCTTATTCGTATAGCCATTATTACTACTACATCTCCTACCTATCATCATAATGGCTCACATGCATCTTCATCTAGCACATAGGCTCTTGAGTCCCTTATTCATTATTTACAAGCACAAATTTTACAATTTCAACAAGGTGTCTCTCATAATTCTAATATTACGGATGTAGAAAACCCACAAATACTAAGAGAGGAGGTGAATCGGTATACTTATAATTTTTAATTATTTAAATAGTAACATCTATAACACAGCAATTACATGAGATATAAAATTATACAAAATAGGATTTATGTGGAAACCCTTTCGAGAGAAAACCATAGAGAAAATATTGCTTGGAGGTATTGTCCAAATCCAACAACAAAAATTAATTGTATTACAAATATTTGTAGGCTCCAACCTACTTGAGACATCAATCCCCAATTTCGAGTACCAACTCACTAGAGACACCAATCCCCAATGTCAAGCACCAAATCAGCTAATTTGTGAGCACCAACTCACTAGAGACACAAATCCCCAATTTTATGAGGCACCAACCTCAACAATACAAAGATCCACCTTCTATAGTTGTTTCTTCAACTCGATGATGGTAATTCTCGCTCCTCTTTATTCACACAAATCAAAACATACTTTCACCATGGATGTTGGTCACATTTTACACTTTCATTGCACTAGTTGTGCACTTGCTTTGCATACTCGATGTGCACTCTAATTAATCCATTCTCTATGCACAAAAATGAGCTTTAACAAATTATTTTCATGATACAACTCCTCAACCTTTTTCTCTACTTTTCCACTCCATATTTACCGCCATGCTCTTTACAACTTTAGTTTTTGTATATTCCATGCTCTCCAATCCACAAGCACACTCAAATCTATCCAATTTGAATTTCTTTTATATCATATTATTTTTTCAAAAGATGTATTAACATTTGAGAGTCGACCAAACTAATTCAAATAATAATGCTAAAACAGTTTGGCCAAATTTATACATGAAACATTTTAGCGCCCAAAATAGATGAGGTTATCCAAAACAACATTTATTTGAATACATAGCTTGAGTCGGCCTTTGTAGAATGATATCTGAGATTCTTCTAGACTTCCGTGGAAATCCCCTATTTTTCTTAGTGTCCCAGATATTTTCATGATCATCATGGAATTTGTAGAAAACCTTTACTTCCACGAGATTTCTCGACCTCCATGGAATTTCCTGACTTCTATGAGCTTTATTTGACCTCCAAAGCATTTCCTAACTTCTACGAATTTCTTTGACTTTCTCTTCACAGTTGTGCGAGAAATCCTACTTTGTATTGCAAAGATTTACTTTCTACCACCCATGGAAGACTATTTCCTTTGATCTATGGCATGCGACCTTTATTACCCAAGATTATCTTGTATTCAAAGACCCATGCAAAACACTTCGATGAGATCCTCCAAATACGCAAAGCATTGTCAATGATTTTAGACTGCCAAACAAACACATAGATTTCAGACTTGTGAAGCACTCTATCAAACCCGTGGTACACTACTAACTATTTTCAAATCTGCATAACACTACATAAACCCACATGACACTACAAAAACATTTTCCTTTGTTGTACAACATGTATAATTCAAATTGTATTAACTTTTTCATGATTGATTCATTTCTTAGACATTAGTGGTAATTATTTCCAACATATGAGACATGTAACTTTCTTTTGAATCAACATTACTTTGAAATCAATGACAATATTTCCATTAATGGACTCTTCACAATTATTACATAATCTACTTAGCAGCTAAAGTTGTCTCATATCCTTTATCAATTGCCTTTGTTACGAGATAAGCTTCTTATCAATGATGGCAAGGTTGATCCCCGGGAGCATCTTCGATCGTTCCATGTTCTCGTGTTTTAAGTATGCATCTAATGATATATTGCTTACTAAGATATTTCTTGAAGTCTAAGGAAAATTTATTTGCAATGGTTTTATGATCTCCCCCAAAAAAAAATATGTATTCTTTTTACTACATTAGAAAATCAATTTTTGGCACAATTTTCAATCAACATTGGGGATAAGATATCATATACAAAAATTTCCAAGATTAAACAATGATCTCGATGATCATATCAATGATTTTGTCTTACATTATAGAATAATGTTTACTATGATGAGCAACATATTAGCTGAAAATGAGTTGCAAGAATTGTTTATTCAAAGTTTTCTTTCTCCATTGCAAGAATTGGTCATGTTTGATAAGTTTAGATCTTTTGACCATCTATGCCATATACTAACAAAGTGTGAAGCAAAGTTATTATACATGAAAAAACTCAAGTATGTTGCTAGCACCATGTTGGTTGGATATTTTTTCAAGCCAAAATATGAGGTTCAACCACAGTACATGGGATTAAATCCCTCCTCAAAGATAGGTGAGGTTGCTTGTTTATTACTAATCTAAAACACAACGAAATAATATATACAAGTATTCACACTAATCTAACCATTGGGGTTGGGATAGAATCCTGAAATCCATATCCACACTAGGTGAAGATGTTGTTGTTTTTATAAATGGAATGGATCGGAAAGGAAATTATTATTATGGAAGAAACACAATGGAAAGGAAATGAGGGGAACATATTTTCTTTCGAGCAAACACAGATCACGAAATAATCATACGAGTTCTAGATAACAAATGTAATGTTTGAAATGATTAGAACAATCAAGATGCTAAACAAAGAATAGCTTAAGATTATGAACATAAGAACAATATCTTAAGAAAGATACATCTCACAACAAAAAGTTTGCAAAAATAGCATCGGTTTCTATTCCTTAAATGATTAAAAGAAAACACAAAGTTTTTTTTCTTCACAATAGTTCTCAATATTCCAAAAATCTCAACCCTTTGGAATGCATAAGCATCCCTTATTTATAATAAAAAGAGTAGAGAGAAAATAGGATAAATCCTAGAAAATAGTATTTTTAATGAGAGTCCTATTTTGCTTGACTCTCACATAGGAGACCAAGTCAAAATTTGCTTCCTACATGACAAAACAAAATGAAAAAGACATGTCGATTTCAGGATTGAAATGACATGAAACATTATGCCTATTTTGTTTCATCATCTTTGTCTTCCTCCAGCAAAGCCTGCTTGTCCTTCACAAACTCTGGAACTTTCACATTATGCCTTACATCTCATCTTCATCAAAGTGCGGTGGAATGATCACTCGTGACTTCACACATTTCCTGAGTATCGCCGCATTACTAGGAAGTTTCTTCACTTCTTGTTAAGTTTCCTCGTTGTTTCCAAAGAATGTTCAATCTTCACGAACCTATCAATGATTTCCAAAGCAAAGCCATCACCGGTTCATGCCGAATTGATTCTTGGATCTACTTGTAAAGATCATCAACGGATAGAATACTCAAGCTTTCATTCAACACTTTAGCGCAAATCTTGATTAGCTCTTCTTCTATGTCATTTGTGCCATCAACCAATTGATCTCTTGATTCTCTCAATTTACTGCAAGCCTCATTGAGAATCTTTATTCTCGAATATAATGGCTTTGGTCGCTTGAAATGTTTGTCCCCGTGTGGAATGATGCCTTCTTCAACCAAGACGCGGGACAAAACCTATTTCAGCGTATTGAGAGCTTCAAAAGTTAACTCTAGGTTCCCGACTTCTACCGAAAATTCATCATCCATTTTCTCGCCATCCTTCTTTATATCCTCCAAGGATTTGTAGACTTCCACAGAGTCATTAATGACCTCTTTTCCTTACAGGAGTAGCCTTTGGATCCATTCATCGATCATTCTCCCCTTCTCATTAATCTTCTCAATCATGGGTACCAATGAGAAATCAAACCTGATAAGAGTAGAGGATGATGGTGTTGACTCAAGAGGCTTTGAGAGCTTGAGTAGTACTTTTGTCAGCTTCTCTACTTTCTCTTTTAGCTCATCTCTATTTGCCTTTGTTTCCTTCAACTTCTAGCACAACACATTCATGGCATCTTGTGCATCTTGTTGTGCTCCCTCCATTGTTACTTTTCCTAGATCAACCCTTGTGATCTGATAATCGGTGATCATTATATCATCCTTGGTTTTATCACCGGAGTGGCAATGTGCGCAAACTTATGCCCTGAGGCATCCACTGAAATCCTTGAAACTATTTTGGGTTTCTTGGCATACTTGGTAGGAGTGACCTTGAGGGAACTGAAATCAAAGGTTGGTAGGGGAACTACCACCTTCCTCTTTCTTGGGGTCTGATCTATTAACCATTGAGGCGTATTGGAAGAATTTTCTCCCATCATAGGTGTTACGATCACATCTTTAGGTGGAGGAAGGTTTGCTTGTGAGTGGTGGTAACTACAAGAGCAAAGTGTCCGTGGAAATGGACTCAGGGAATGAAGGCGCAGAAGGAGGAGGCATATCCATGGTTATCTTGGGTCCAGTGGGGAGAGGTGAGAGGCCGTGAAAGATTTTGGCCATGGCACGAGGAACTTGGTGAAGAGACCTCAAGCAAAGGAGGTCAATGGGGGAGTTAATGATTCTCGAAATTAGAGCTTGAGAGATAAGAGGAAGACTTACCTCTCGATGAATCACATCAACCAAAGGGGAATGAAAGGTTGACCAACCTCTTCTCCCCCGAAGGAATATTTCCTATTTATGGCGGTGGAGGTGAATCAAGAACCTCAACCGCCAGTTTGTGAGAGAGAGTGGCCACCATGTGTTCCCTTACTCTTCTCCCTTTCCACAAACTTAACCTTTATTGGCTTCTCGGAAGGGTTTTTATTCTTTCCTTTTTTTCCCTTGGAGGGTCCCACTTCCAAAGTAGCTAACTTTGAAAAATCCCTTCTTTATAACTCATTCCCAAGAAATGAGCCACGCCTTAAGACGGCAAGAATTTGAGCATCTCTTCCTCGTGATAGAAGCTTTCACCGAATGGACCAATCAATGGCTCGGGAATACATATTGGTCTTCATTCACCCCATCATACGGGTGCTTCAAGGACACTCTCATTGTCCTTAGTGCCTTCTAGATGTCGAGATAGATCTAACATCCAATCTCTTCAAGTGTCAACCTACTATTGTCCTTTCTTTTCGATGGAAACTTCATCCCAAGATCAACCCAAATGTCTTCTACATTGGGCACATGTAGATATAATGTCTCGTACGACTTAAGGACTCCTCGAAATCAAATCCATCTCTATGCTTCATGTGCTTTTTCAACTTGTCTTACAACTCATGCACCACATTCTTGGATTTAACCACTGTTGAGCACATGTACCTTCTGATAGAAATAGGAAGGAGATGGCGCTCAGGTTACTCTATTGGAATTTGTGAAAATCCAACAATTGTCTAACCAACTCCATCAGGATCAGCTTATCACCTGGGAACCTAGGCAAATCGAAAGGATCACCTGGTACATGACCACCCGAAGGTATGTGAACTTCTTGAATTGCAAGAAGATACAACCCCATTTCAATACTTCGCCCATGCTTCGTCAGAGACTCTTCTTTTCCTTAGATCAGGGTTCATCCTGTAGATATTTTCATAAAAGAAGGCATCATTCACTCTTCTGAATTGATCCTCTAACCCTTCATCATGTCACCGAGGAAGTATCAATATATCCTGTTTCTATTACCCTATCTCCTTTCGCATCCAACCCTGGATAATTTCTCATGCTACCGCTTCCATAGGTGTGTCATATGATGACATATAAAACTTGCCGCGTAGTCAAGACTGTCTTCATCTAAGAATCAATCTCATCACTTATAAGACTGCTCCAATCGATCCCTTGTTCATTCTTCTTTATAATGACCATGAATTGATACATCCACCCTTAGAAGTCTCTTGACTCAGGGATTCCAAATACTCGACTCAACAGGGTGATAATATCACTGATTTCAAGGATGAAATCACTCCTGGGGACAAACTTGGGAAACCTAGAGATGGTTATCAAGCCTGGCCCTTGATCAAGAAATTTTTATTCACATGCCTGATGCAAGCCTTCTTGATCTTTGTCCCAGATTTCTATGCTGACTTAAGATCTACATTAACATATTCCTCAAAGTTGGGCAATCTTAAAAGGTCATCAAAGTAACCCCGGCCCAACTTCACTATGATTTCTCCTGCTTGATTTTTCATTGCGAGAATTTGAGTCATAATTGGGAAGCACAGCCGAATGAACTCGTGGGCATTGGAGCGCATATCGAGAATCCCATACGCAAGAGGGAGGCCACCGGGCTGGTTATTGACTTCATCCAGGGACTCTGAGAAAAATCCTTGGTTCTATTCCAAAAGTCCTCCATGTCTATGTTACCAAGCTCCGTGTCTCGGATGTCGTAATTGCAATCTATGTAGGAAGGGGACTCCATCTTCCAATATTGTACTTCATCTTTCCTAACCTATCTGACTTATCCTTAGATGATTCAGGATCCGACATGAGAAGTCTTGAAGAAAGAATGCCTGTGATAACCTTCTCGCCTGAACAATCAAAGCTTGGAAGCTTGCTAAGCAACCCTACGGCACTCGCCACACTAACTGGACTTTGAGACATGCCAAGCACTTCGTGAAACCCGACACACTGCAGTGTATATCGGAAACTAGGTCATGCGTCGACACTTTGGGAAACCCGACACGTTTTAAGCGGAGTCGTGAGATTGTCGTAAAATCGACGAAACCTCGACACAAGCGTAAGTCGGGGGTGTTGAGAACTTGGGAAACCCAATACAAGTGGAGAAAGGACGATGCTAAACACTAATCAAAACTCGACACGTCAAGTGGAAACCAAAGGATGCTCTGACACCCGTAAACTCCGAAACAAGCATCGGGTTTCGAGATGTCGAGACATGTAAAATCTCCACCACGCTTGTAAGTTAGGTTTTATAGATTATTCTCAAAAACCACAAGATTATATCCATGGAAGAAAATAAGAAAACACCCAAGATGAATTTTTAAACAAGGGGTTTTATGGGAATTCAACAAAAATGAAGAAAACAATCCTAAACCCTAAACCCAGAGGAAAGAAAAAGAAAAGAGGAAACACGCCGAATGAATACTTCAAAAACAATCCCAAAGGACACAAAAAAATGATAAGAGAAAAATACCTTCAATAAATTTGAAAAATGGTCAAAGATGGATCACAAAATCGATCAAGAGGTTCAATTGGGTTTGAGGTCGAAGGAGCATGTACGAAAAATCCACGCAAAAAAATATGTCAGGTAGAAATGACGTGTAAAATTGGACTATTTATAAAACCCTAGCATTTATTACACCTCCTCCGACACATGTGCTAACTAACCGAAAACTGACATTAATGCCATGTCATCATGCTTAGCACGTCCGAAACCAAAAAAGGTTTTTTATCAAATCGGGTTTCGGGAACCGAATCATACGGAAGCATGCAAAAGACATGTTTGGGTGTTATCTAGTTCTGCAAAACCTCAAACAAAGGGTCATTTCGTGTTTCAAGTTTCGAGAAAAAAGCAACATGAAGCATGTTTTTTAAAGGTATGTTCCGATGCTCCCGAGTTCCTAAAACTCGATACACGGGAATATAATCGGAGTTTCTGTTTCAAAGACACTTGACATAAAGCATGTAAGAGACATGTTTCCATGCGATGGAAACCGAAAACCCAAAAAAAAATCTCCTTCAAAGGGCATTTTTAGGGGATTTTGTCAAAAAAATTCTTCTGGGTTATCTCAGCTTTAGCTTTGAAATCACTAAAAATGAGATAACACACCACTAATCCATGAAATTCCAAGTTTCAAAGTAAATCTAACTTCAAGGAAAATTTAACGACGCTAAGGTTGCTTCTAAAGATAATGTCAATGTTGTTGCTCAACCTACTAAGCTACAATTACAATCTGAAAAGATGAAAATTACATGATTACCTTCTCCTTTGTGCATGGCTCTAAATAAATTACTTGAGTCCACTCTTATGTCTTTCTCTCTATCATTTAAGGTTGATACGAGAAAGCCTCTCAAAGTAAGGGTTTCAATGTTAATGCTTATTTTGATTATCATAGATGTATTAGTCACACTACGCATAAATGCATTAAGTTACGACATGTCATTCAGATCTTATTGAATCTAATGAAATTGAATGGGATGAGCCCGCATTAAATCTTATAAGCCTACAAATAACAATTTTTGTCATGTGAAATTACTAGCCCAAAATGTAAAATTTGATCCATGACAACCAAGCCACAAAGTGAAAACATGCTTCTAAATGCTTCCGTAACCCTCTCCCGATCAATTTTATTCCGTCTCATAATCATATTTACCTCAAAAGTCCTCATAATATACTTAATAATCATTTCCATGTGTTTAAAGTGATGTGATAAGGTAAACTCTTCCATTCAACAAAGTGCGCTGAGAATACTAGTTCTCCTGACAGCCTGCAATAGCCAATTTTAAGCCGGCTTCGAGACATGTGTGCACCTTCCAGAAAGTTCTAAAGGCTCATAAACATCCAGGGGTATTTTTGGAGATAATTTAAGGTGTTGGAAGTAGTATAGAAATATTTTGGAAAGGTTTGGTGGTTTAGGGAAAGACTGTGTAAAAGCGGGTTTTTCAGGTGTAAGGAATGAGCATTCAAATCATGAGCCTAAACTTGTTCAAATGATTTTGGGAACTCGTAAGGAGTTAAAATACAAAACAAATATGAAATGGAAATTTTTTAAAATCCACTACATGGTGGAAGAATCATATTTTATCTAAGGCTTGATGGTTTCTTGAAACATTTCAATATTTACAGTGCACAATTGTATCAGACTCAAAGAAAAAGGAGCCATTTTTTATATTTTAAGAAATAATTAGGTTATTAAACCTATTCCATTGATCTTATAAGGTATCTTAGAGTCATAATAATATAAATTTTCATCTCAAAATACCTTTCCAAGCTATGGGGAGTGAAGTTTTCAAGTTCTCACTAGTCAAGAGTGTGTTAATCTCATATGTAGCTGTGTTTTTTATCGCACATGTCATGATTTCACTTCTTGGCACCCATTTCATACCTCTTATCCATTTCATAATGGGAAATATGGGACAAAAATTATCTCTTAAGTGCAAGCCCCTTGTGGTCCTTTCAAGTGACCCTTTCCACTCTTCCCGCAAGATTTTAACTAGCTAACCTCATCTTCCTCACACTTCACTGCATTTCTGACACTTAGCATGATCTCTCTTCGCCTCCCATTTGTGTCCCTCTTTCCCTTTGTCCCAAGGGGACAAAGGAGACAAAAGGGAGTTCTTAAGTGCAATCCTTCCGTGGTTTTTCATATGACCCTTTTTTAGCCCTCATGTGCACTTCATCGATCTCGCCACTTGTCACAATATCTCTTAAAGTGCCATTTTGTGCCCCTCTTTTCCCTTTATCCCTAGGGGAAATAGGGGAAATTAGCGCCTATGTGCAAGCTCATTTAACCCATCTTTTAACTCCACTCAACCCAGGGTCAAACTACAGTTAACGGGGAAGCACAAAACCAAAAGTTAACTTGTTTTTAAGTTAATTTATTTACAATGTGCTCCAATTCGCTCACCATTTATTCTATTGTAATACCTCCAATAACATCAAAAATATACAAAATGCTTCCAAAATTATTCTAGAACATCCATATCCTTGGAAATTGATTTTTCCTCGTATATCTTCAACCAGAAACCCGTTTCCATTGAAATTTTCACAGAATACTCTACTCCTAGGTGCCTTTGAGAAGATAGTTTCTAATTATAAGATGATTCCCTAGCTTATTTACAACATCAAATCTGAAACCATACTCCAAAAATTATTTTTTCAGTTTGCAAGAGTTCCCGCTTGAAGAATCACAAGAAAATTAAAGCACATGATCTCGGTGTAGAGCTTAATCGATGAGGGTTTTTCGTTGCAAACCGACATTGGTAAGTGAAAAATATAAAAATATAAAGTGATCTATAAATCTACATACTAAAATTAGTAATCCTCCTGAAATAACAAGCTCACAATTATCGTGGACATTCAAAAACTCGTGAAAAACAAACAAGGCAAAATGATAGCTTTCCCAGAAAAACAGTCAGTTTCTGAAAAGGTACCCTAATAAAAATAGAAACTTTCTAAAAATATTAAATCATCATAAGTGGAGGTAATATAAGTGTGCTAGGATATTCAAAAGATAAAATTTGAGCAAAAAAACAAAATTTCCCAAAATAGTCAAAGCTTTCATAACCCCACCTGCCAAAAATATAAAGTTTTGGATTCTAGTGCATAAATTTGTTGATTAATCTTCACCTATCTTGTTGATTTTTAGAATCATGAAATTCAAATTCTATGGTATGGAATCTATTTCAACACTGGTCACAGAGTATTAAGGTGTGAGTGATAGTGATGTCACTCACATAAACCTAGAGGACCTAAAATGTAGGATGCTCGAAGGACTGAGGGAACCTATTGAAAATAAGATATTCACAAGTGGGTTGTTTGTAGTTGGAGGAAATCCTTTTTTAGTATACAGTACAGAATTGGTGCTAGCATGTGCTCAAAAATATGAGCTATAATCTAGTATTTTGAGGGTGGATGATAATTCTATACTTGCAGTACTCGCCCTAAAAGGCATTTCACAATGTATGCAGATTCTGAATGGAAACAACATGATCATAATCTCAAAATATTTTTTGCATCTAGTGAGTGGTCAAATATTGAGTCCTATCTCCAAGGCCTCACATTAGGATCATGGTTGAGACAAGGAAGGAAACCCTCGTATGCCAAAAATATTGTCAAGGAGTGAATTCCATGAGGGTTACTCGGATGCAATCATTTTTAAAGCGTAGGGTGATGGGAGAAGAAACCACAAAGGACTTTTAGGATTGGATGGCACAATGCATCTCGTTGTCCTCAAGGGGTTTTAGATGGTTGATTGGGGAAAAATCATAAGTGATAACATCCATCATCGATTATCTAGCCAGTTGTAGGTTCTGAAAAAAATCACAATGACATCATATTTGGTGTATGCTCTTGCTAGTATGAGGCCATTCAAAGGCCTAACTCTTGCTCGAGAATATTTTTCATAAGGCCCCGGCTTAAGAAAGGCAACCCATAGTTGAGATTGTCTTCACAGAAGCTCCTAAGCATTGATAAAAAATTATGGGTCCTACTTCACTCAATTCTCCACCTTCTCCTATATCATGGTTTCGGGATTTGATCTCGCTCCTCGCAAGCTTCACAGAGATACCTCAGTGATAATATTATGATGTTTGAATTATATAGGTAGCTTGCTCACATCCATAACAAGTTCAAGAACCATAGGAAGAAAGGTGTGTCTTTCCCCATTTCTCTTGGTATTTACTCTTGCAAAAATTTTGTTGATGCCTCAAATCTTGAAGCTTCATTTTCCCCCTTGAGCCTCTATTCATACACATCTAGGGCATATTTTGATATATGGATCAATCTTGAATCCTTCAATATCCCTGATTCATTCCATGTTCCCCAGATTGAAGATTATTGGATTAACTTCTTATATGATTTTGAGATAAGAAAAAGAGATCACATGAGGATGATAGTTGGCCAAATGAGGAAATTCATATTTGATTGGTTCATAGAAGGTGTGGAAGATGATAGAACCAAGTTGTTTGATCCCTCGAATACCAAATGCAGGTGAAGGTTTCACCTATCTCTCACGGCCTCATGGAGTGTTTGTGAGTCAGGTGATATTAATGAAAGAATTGCAGTGGTGATCCAAAGGTCGAAGGATTGGTTCAAGAAAAAGGTTTCGATCATTGAATCAAGTGGTCTTTAGACTCTCACAAGGCAAGCATCTCATCCTCATCTATAAAGGCACGAGAGGGACTACGAACTCTTCTCACTTAGAAGATCTCGTGAAGAGAAAAACAATGGATGTTGAAATTTCTCACTACATGAGGTTACACAAGAAAGAAAAATTCACTCAAGACCCTATAGAAGATCTCAAGAAAGGAGAGATAGATCCTTCTCACCCACTAATTCGTCATCAATCTCAAAAAGCATTTCTTCTTTTTCTTTGTAGATTCAACTCACTAAATGTAAGAGGAACCTCCTCAACCGAGCTCGAGACCGCAATCATGTCTCAGTGTCAACCCGTAACAACAAATATATTTCCATGGATCCGTGGAGCTGATTGAGGTGAGGTCCATACACTGCAATAGGTAGTGGTGCTAGAATTTCAAGATATTTCAAGGATGGTGAAATAAAAGGGACGTAAGAAATCCCGCACAACTTCCTTCTCCTGTCAGTGGTGCCTCAGGAAACCAATATGTAGAAGTTTCTCATTCGAAGGTAGTAAATCCCATTAATGAGATGACTCCATTAGACTATTTGATGACAAAATTCCCTTGGGACTATCAACATACTTGAAGGAGATTCATATTTGTTCCAATAATTTGACATTCGTCTTCTTACAAGAAACAAAGAGTACAAAGGAAGGATTGAACAATTAGAGGAACATGTGAAAAATATCACTTCCTACATTTAGTCATTCATGGATCCTAGTGTCATCCCATCTCTCCCAACTAAAGAGTTCACTCCAATTAGAAAAAAATTATCCACAATAATCAAGAAGGCGCATACGGCATATAGAATGCAAGTAGAGCCAATGAAAAGTGGGTTGGCATGATCCTCGAGAAAGGTAAAACCTTGTTTCTAGAGATTCTTTCACTATTTGAGTTCATGTTTTCCACTTATTGAAAGTAAGAATGACTAAATATGAAATTTAGAAGGAAAATATTCATTGGGACCAAGTGTTTCCATTTGTAACAGAGATGGGGATATTTGATTCTCTTACATTGGTAGGCAAAAATGTGTTTAAATCCATAGATGAGAATATGTCTCTAATTTGGTCTCGGACGTTGGTTGTCTGATATGAGATGTTGAACAATGCTCTTGATGAGCTTGATCTATGTGATGAGATCATTTCTCTTCCACTTTCTCTCATGTGTGGTGGTCCTATAACCTTCTGGCACACTACTACTTCCTAGGCTACATGTCCTCTTGTGCATCTCCTCCACACCGCACATTCTTCCTCTAAGCCACTTGCGAAATAGTTCATCCTCTTGCTTCCTCCCACTTACGTTATATTGTGTGGTTCTCCATTCATGTGGTTTCCAATCCGAGCATTTCTATTACCTTCAAGCACTATCGTTTCTTAAGCCACATGTGACACTTCCTTTTACCTGATATATCATTCCATCACACACTATTCTTTCACACCGTCAGTGAGCATCAAATATTTCTTTGATGTTCACCACTATCCTTTTATGTGTACCTTAGTCTCATCCCATTGCATGATTTGCGAACTAGACTCCTATTGAGCATGTGCTCGAAAATACCAAATATACATCACACATCTACATTTGCTTCACTTCCCACACTAAAATCATGTGTAGTCCTCTCGTGCATCTGTCAACATAGAGTAATCAGCTCTTGCATGCAAATGTGCTTATTATAAAAAAACAAAACAAAACAGTAAAGGGAATCTAATCTAAGTGGCAATATTTCCTTATTACTAACACAAAAGAAGCTTATTTATATTAGGGTTTCAACCTACTCCCATTGAATTAACTAGGTAACATAAGTGCCATCCAAGACTGCGCAATTGACATGCACCTAATTCCAGTATCTTAATTACTACAAATAGTCCCAACCAATGTACTTTAAGCTTTCCGTGGATATCACGCAAACTTGGATTCATAGAAAATCACCATTTTCCCCATGAAAAAGACTTGTTTCTTAATACGCATGTCATGTCAATCCTTCAATCATGCTTTATGTCTTTTGACTCCATCGCAATGGTGCACCTATCATCCAACTACATTAGTTTATCAATGTGCTCCTCCACTTCTTTTCATCATCCAGGTCCTCTCTGTGCACTCAATACATGGGAGGGTAACATAAAATCTATGGGAAAAAATAGCCTCATGCCAAACACCAATCTAGAAAGGTGTGGCCTTATTCAACCTCTCAGTATGTTGTTTAATACGCCCATAACACCTGATGAAACCTATCATCCCATTCATTCCTTCCAACATCACATATATTTGTCAATGTTTGTCCTAGAATTTTATTAAAATCCTTTGTAGAGTACCATTGGCCAGGTGATAAGGGGGCAGTCTTATGATGTACTAAAGATGAACTTTGCCAAGAGTATCATAATTGTCTCATTCAAGAAATGAGTTCCTCCATCACTTGTAAGAGTCACATGGACAACCATACTTACTAATTATGTTTTCCCATAAAAATATGGTTGTTTTTGCTATAGTGCAATCCTCTTTGTAGGAGAAACCTCTCCGCCCACCTAGTCAAAATAATCTATGCATGTTATTATGTAACACACGTTGTCTCTACGCGGAGTTGGTCTTTATAGAGCCTATAAAATCAATGGCCCACTTTTCAAGTTGTTATGTGCTTGCTTTATAGGGTGCAATGACATCTCATGTCGATTCCTTGGTTTTCCTATCCATTAACAATGGTCACACGCCTTAACAAATTCCTTTGTATCCTTATAGAGTGTTTCTCACCATGATCAACAAGTAATATCTTCCGTGTTGTGGCTACTCCCGCATTATGTCCTCCAACTATTCCTCTATGTGTTTCTTCCATTATTGCTTTGTTCTCATACTCCATCACACACCTGTGCAAGACTTCATCTCTACCCATCTTGTACACCTCTCCTCCAATGAGTCGATATGGTGTTGAGAAAATGACACAATCTAATTCTTTTCAATGTCTTCATTCCTTTAAAGGCACACCAATGTGTGATACAAGAATATTGTAATATCTTCCAATTTTGCTTTTGCATGGTTTATTCTAAACAATTAGGCATCAAGCATGGTATCTTATGTGCTTTTTGTATCCTTATCTAAATCAATCCTTGAAAAGTGATAAGGTCTCAGTTACTTACCGCTTCACCAGAATCGAGAAATATAACTCACAGAGAGAAGGATCCAATGATAGATTCAACTTAGTAAAACCGGATTATTGACCAAGTAGTTCAATTTTATATGATTAGTATATAATATAAATGGAGTGGCCAACAATTACTTTATAAACTTGTGAAACCGAGTGTATATAATTGAAAAAAATTAAGCTCCGTGGTCAGTATAGTTTTTCTCGCCGACCTCACTTTTCTACTTGCAAAATAGATGGGATGATCAACGTTACCTTCACCCTCAGGTTGTACTAACATTACTCTTATAGTCAGAATGCTGTAAGCCTCATGCACATGGAATAGTTTTTTTCTAGTAAGAGAAGTAAGATAGTAACGGTTATTGTCATACTTTCTCCTTTAAAGTCTCAAAAGTTTGTTGTTGCGCGTCACCACTAATGGAATTTTAATTTTGCCTTTAGCAATTCCTCTAGTGGTGTGAAAATCTTTACATGCCCTTGATGAACTTTCGCAAGAGTAACCAATATGTCCCCGAGAATCCGTGACTTTTCTCTAGTTATCTCTTCCAGCCCCAAAATAACTTCAATTTTAGTTGGATCCACCAACATGCCTCTTTACAAATGATGTGTCAAATAAAAGTACCAAATGTAGCGAAGATGAACTTCTTAATGTTAAATGAGATACTGAAGTTTCGTGCACCTTTCAAACATCTATCTCAAGCAATCACAATAATCCTTCGCCACCCTAATACACCGTCCAATCATCTAAGTAAAACCTCGAAGAAATTTATGAATAAATTCTTGAAAATCCTACACCGTTACAATACACGAGAACATTGCATGCGCATTATTTAGGTCGAAGGGCATGAATGTGTAGGTAAAAAAATCCCCATTTTATTTCAAATTTGATCTTCTCCTTATCTTCATGCGTGATCCTCGCTTGATGGTAACATGAGAATCCATTTTAAAAGAGTAGATCTTCGCGCCCGCCATTCCTAATATCTCTTTAGTGAATGGAGTGGGGAAAATGATCTATGACACATGATGCATTGAGAACTCTTTAGTGTTAATAAGGATCTCACCATAATTCTAATTTTGATCAATGTGGGCTTATCTCATTCACCAAGT